>PVIY010030254.1:10860-31278 GCA_004026745.1 Myrmecophaga tridactyla
GGGGGGGGGGGGGGGGGAAGTGACTCTGGCAGGGATTAGGGAGCCAGTCCCAGGGGCTCTGTGACAGAGAGCTTCCTGTGATCAGGGAAACCATGTGCTCTGGATTTTCTGGAGTTCTGGCTTCAAATATTCCACTCTATTGCTTGCATAAGGACATATGCACTTGGCAGGATCTGACAATTGGGGTTCAGGAAATATAGTCCCCAGATGGAATTACTATGCATTGTAATTCATTCCTGCAGCACCCTTTTGAAACAAAGAGACAACATAGAGGGAAAATGAAAAACCCTCACTGGAGTTTCTGAAATCCCAGCCCTGTGGGATTAGACTCTCACGGCCTCCAACTTCTCCAAGGAGTCAGAGTCACCTCGTGCAGAAGCCTCAGAGCCAAGGCTGGACCCAGACACCCCAAGAGTCTGTGAACTGGCAAGACTGGCCCTTCTGACACCACACTAGGAGCCCATCAAGGCAGGATCAGAGAAGACCCCCTCTTGGAGCCCTGACACAGGTGGTAGCTGGGTGCCCTCTAGCGTGGAGTTAGGAAAAGACAGTCTGGCAGAGATGCAAAATGAAACTTAACCAAGTGAATTTTTTTCTCCCAGGTTTCTTTCCTCTGCTATGGAATTGCCAGCACACATCTGCTCCCATGTTGACTGGCGGGCCTTGGTGCCTCCTATGAGCCAGCCCAGGGAACGACCTTCAGTTCATAACAAATCACAGAAACCTTGGAAATTTTTCTGAACAGCAGCTCTCTCCGCCTCCAAGAAAAACAATGAAATTTGGTATTTGGGCAGCCTCACTCCCTTAATGTGTTTCACACATGGTTCTCCTGGTTCAGGGAAGTTTCAAGTCTGGGCATCAAATACAGGCACAGCCCTTTCCAGTATGGGGTCTGACAACACAGACAAATAGCGGCTCTTCTTTTTAACAGCAACTCACCTCATTTGCAGAGCATTTGGTCTTATTATTAGTTTTTTTAAAGGACAAAATCCACTCTCCAGTGCACACCCATTCATATAAACTAGATTCCAGTAAGACCTCAAGCAAATGTACATTGTTCTATTTTGTGGGTATGCACAGAGCTGGAGGGAGTTACATTTACATATAAACTGAAAGTTATCATGAAAATGGAATTATTTAACCACTAAGAAAGGTTATTAATAATTGCGTAAAACATACGTTTTGCAATTAATTTTTCCCATGATTTCTGAATAGGGATACAACCTGTTCAATGTAACAACAGTTTCTGAATAGCGATATTTAACAGGAATATTGGGTCAAAGTGATAAAATCAAAGACCATTAGGATAGAATTATTAGCTTTTGTTTAGTTTCTCCTAATATTGAGCTGCACATCATTTTACACACATAATCTCACTTAATCCTCACCACACTTCCATGATGCAGGTATTATCACCATTTCATGGCTAAGGAAACAAAACATAGCTAACAAGTGACAGAGTAGGGACTCAAACCCATCTATTCGACTGAAAAGTCTATAATCTTTCTGCCCCGCTTTACTGCCTTCTGTATCAACATCACAAGTGCTGGCAAGAATAAACCATTTCAAAAGTACCATAAGTGAGAGGATGCTGACTAAATAAAAACATTTTAAGACAACTGGAATTTAAATCAGGAAGGTCAAATTAAGGGAAATGCTCAAAAGGAAAAGGATATATTATAAGCCTTCAAGAAAAGGTTTTCACACAAAGACGCCTTTTGAAAAATGTGGTTTTAAACAATATCTCCAATCCAAATAACACAGATACATTTGGAATCTTGAAGACCAAAATCAAACTATACACAAAACAGTGTAAGTACTACTAGAAAGACACAAAATTACAAGTTTACCAAAAGCACAGTTTTGAATATCAGCTTTGAAAACACAAATAGAAACTCCCAGCAAAAGATGATTTTGGTTCTTCTTTGGAACACTTGCTGAAGCATTATAAATAATGTAAAAAAAAAAGTAACTTCGAATGATTAATTAATCTTAAACTTCACCTTTCCTGAAATTAAATGCCTCCAGTCGAAAGGCCTAGCTGCTCGGTCTGGAAGGAATTTAGTTAGCATTTATAAACTGTCAGTATAAATAGCTTTTCAAGAGACACATATGATTATTTAATTCAAGAAGCCAATTCAGCGTTTATAAAAGGTAGCTAAGTCCATCAGCAAACCCGCCCATTTTTCTTTTTATATCAACAAGACTGCTTCCTAATTTAATTCTGAAGTGCACAAAAGTTTGCTGTATTACAAGAGAATTAAGAGGGGAAACCTTACCCTCAAATTTCAAGAGCAATGAAAATTATAAAGTTTAGTTAGAGTCATTGTTTCTTCCCTTGTTTGTTGCCAGCTTAGGCCAACTGGCTCAGAAAAGCAAAGGGTGGTTACTTCTGCGTCCCCACAGAATTGGCATATTTGGCACATACTTATTTTTCCTTTAATCTATACTAACAACTCCTGGGTTGCAGGTTTGAGCACTAGAAAGGATTCTTAATTTCACCAAGGAAAAACATAACTGATATTGTTAAAAAGATTTCCAAGCCCATTGAAACCAGTCTTTCTATTCATGGTCTGAACAACTCAATCCACCTACAGGCTAGAAGGGCTTTCAGACCAGTCTACCCAGTTCCTATCAAGGGGAAAGACACAGAGAATTCAGGGCAGCAGTGAAACCCATACCTCAGCCTCCTGACTTGAAAACTCACGCTCTTCTCTTAAGCTGGTGCAGCTGGGGCACCAAAAAAACCAGCATCTTCAAGATAAATAACAATATATCTTTTCTGTCCACAATGGCTAATCAGCTGTCACATTATCAGAGCAGGGTGGTCCAGGCAAACATAGCAAGCATCGCGATGGACCTTGCATAATGCCAATGAAGGAGAGCTCAGTCTCTCCTTCTCAGCAACTGGAAATCAGGAAAGGGGCATGATAAAGGGTATTTGGGGCAACTGAAGGGAAAAAAATCACAAGGTAGAATCCAATGCAGGCAGTGGGGAGATTTGTCTGAACCACTCCTTAAGCACACACTCCAATATGATCATGCATTGTTTGGTCTAACCAAAGGCACGCCTATATTTCTGTCACAAGAAAGTTAAAAGACATGGTTAGAATGCTCTCAGAAAACCAATGAGTGGAAGATCATTATCTTTCTCTAGGATGCCATATTATCCCTGTTTATTTTTGTTTCGATGAAAATGTTGTGTCAAAAGCAAATGTTTCTAGAGCCAACAAGCTAACTGCCCAAAGACTTGCTTTCTTAATTAATTAATTTGATCACTCCTAAGACATATTTGTTTCAAGTACATGTGCTCTGTCTTAGGAAAGGGAGATTTCCAACCTCAGTGTCTAATTAGTGGCTAAACAAAAGACAACACACCTAGAGCTGGACTGCCATATGTAAATGCTAAATGAATGTCCCTGGCAGGTCAAAAGCTCTCTGAACCAGAGTCCCGTCAGCCCCTACTAGGTCCAGAAACATTTTCTAACCCAGAAAATCTCATTAACTTGGAGTGCCAAAGTAACTCAAAGCCAGGCCTTTACTCCATCAATGAAATAAAATAGTTATGTAGAGCTAATTAATTTATTTCATTGATGGAAATAAAATAGTTATATAGAGCTAATTAGTAGTGTAAAGTATCACTTAAATTATCTTTCAAGCATTCTCAATTACCTTAGAAGCAGCAATTGACAATCATTTGGTATATGGGCTATGAATCACCTTTATCTAATTCATTAAAACAAGTCCCCCAAGCCCTTGCCAGAATATTCTTTGATAACCTAGTTTAAGTTACTGAATTATTTGTACTTGAAAGTAATGGAATTGAATTTCCTTAGATATTCCCTCCATATAGTCTGACTTCATATATTTTTACTATTCTTTGTAGCATTTCCATTAAGGAAAATATGTCTGTATTATATGAATGCAGGCCACTTCCTTCCCTGGGACTCAGTTTACCCTTCTAAAATGAGGAACCACAGCTCTGAAATTCATTATCATTCCGAGCATCTGTGGTTTCCACTGTTGCATGAGCCATCAGGTATCAGAATCAATGTCTCATTACAGACCTACTATATGACCATCATATTAAATTATAAAATATCATATATATATATACATATACTTATGTATCCACATCCTTTGAGAGTCACAGATCTGGAGAAGTAGAACTTAATTGTTATATTTATATACATGATTGTTTATGCATCAACTGTCATTAAAGGCTAGAGAAGAAACTGCCAACAGTGGGGACCTTCAGGAAGCAGAACAGGGTATCAGGGGGTCTGGAATGAGAGGAAGACTTCATTTTTATTTTCTTCAGACTTGTGTACTGTTTGGGCTTTTTTTTTTAACCCACGTGCATTATTTATTCCTTCCCAAATTAATCACTAAAAAATGTTAAATCATTGAAACAGTCCAAACAATTAAGGATGAAACTGTGTGGTGCTCAGAAGGAGAGGGCTGTGTGGGGGGGAGTGGACTGAGAGGACTTAGCAAAGGAGGTGGGCCTCAGGCAGGGCCTCCCAAGGACACAGCCAGACCGAAGAGAGAAACACACTCACCCTAAGGTGGAGCTGGGGCTTCTGAGACCTGGGCCTCTGAACACGAGTGTGTGACAAAGAGAGTCTTGATCTGCCTCAGCACCGGGATTTTTCAGGCAATGGCCCGAGTCTGCGAGGAGAGAGGAGGAGGCAGAAGGTACCTCCTAAGGGACCTTACAGGCCCCCAGGCCCGGTGGGCTCAGGCCTGTCCCCTCTCTGATAGCATTCCCAATCTTCTTCATGCCACTCCGACCTCGTCCCAGCAGTTCCTCCAATAAGCTGAGGCCATGTCCACCTTTAGGGCTTTCACAGCAGCTGCTTCCTCTACCTAGAACACACCCAGCCCGAGCAGCCACCCTCTCCGTCAAGCCACTGACTGCTCAATTTTCACTTAAAACCTCACATGCCCCTTGCCAACCAAAACTCCCTACCACCTTTGGCCTACTGTTTGGCTTTTCCCACTCAGTTGTTGTCTTCATCCTGCAATGACCAGGAGCTCCACAAGGACAGGAATCTTTTTCTGGCCTGGGAATGCATACCATGCACCTAGAACTGTCCCTGGTACTTAGTAGACATTTGGTAAATAGCAGTGGGGGGGCGGGGGGAATATCCTTTCTAAAAATAAGGGTATAAAATTTCTAGAACCTCCAGATGGGTCCCTGGACCAGATAAGTCCTGAAATACAAAAGGGCTAGCCTCTCCAAGAACATCAGCTAGTTCCATCCCCCATCCCGTATTATTGACAGCTCCTTCCAACATGAAATGGTTAGAATGGGCATAGCCCAAATACCCATAAAGAGTGGGAGAAAGATCAAAGGTGTTGGTGGAATTATACAGAGAAGGTAGGGTTTAACAAATGAGTATGAGTGCTGAATCAGTATATCGGTATTTCTTTTAGTCTCCAGCACCTAGAAGTAAAAAACTGAAATTGTGGAATTGTAAACCATACCAAACTCTGGAATTTGTTCTATAACTAATTGTGATGTGCTTTGAATTTTATTGCTTTTTTATATATGTGTTATTTTTCACAAAAAAAGAAAAAAGGTCGATTGTGATGATAAATGCACAGCTACATGATAAAAAAATTTAATGTAATCATGCATTACGTTAAAGAATAAAGAATTTTAAATCTTAAAAAAAAAAAGACTGGGAGACGGATCAAAGAAGAAGGAGCAGTCATAACAGAGAAGTTAGGATTTAACACATGAGCATGACTCCTGAATCATTATATTGATATTTCTTTTTAGTCTATAGGGTCTTGGAGTAGCTAGAAGGGAAAACCTGAAAATGTGGAACTGTAACCCAAACCAAACTTTGAAATCTCTTCTATAAGTAGTTGTTAAAAAGTACTTAGAAATGTATTGTTTTTTGTATATGTTACTTCACAATAAAAAAGTTAAAAAAAAAAAGGGTATGGAGTTTAAGCAACATATTTGTAAATAACACATGGTCAATGAAATCTCAAGAGAAATTTTAAAATACTCTGAACTGAATGAAAATACAACTTATCAAAATTTGTGGAACACAGCTAAAGCAGCACTTAATGGAAATGTATGGCATTAAATGTATATATTAGAAAAGAAGAAAAATCTAAAATCACTAACCTAAGCTTCCATGTTAGGAAACAAGAGAAAGAAGAGAAATTTAATCCTGAAGCAAACAGAAGAAAAGAAATAAAAATTAGAGCAGAAATCAATGATTTGAAAATAAGAAAAAAATCAAGGCAACTAAAAGGTGGTTCTTTGTACATGTCAATAAAAATGGCAACTTTCTAGCCAGGCTAACAAAGAATAAAAAGAGAAGAAACAAATTACCAATACCAGAAATGAAAGAGAGGTCATCACTTGATCCCATGGACATTAAAAGGATAATAAAGTTATAAATTCTATGCCCCTCTATTCGATAACTTGGGTGAAAGGAACTACATCTTTGAAAGACAAGTTACCAAAACTCACATAAGAAAATACGAATAATGTGAATTGGCTTAATCTACTTTACTTTTTTTGGAGGGTGGGGGGTGCATGGTCCGAGACTCAAACCTGGGTCTCCTGTGTGAAAGGCTTATATCTATTTTAAAAATTGAATCAATAATTAATAACCTTTCTAAAAAGCACTAGGCCCAGATGGTTTCACTGGTGAATTCTACCAAAAGTTTAACGAAGAAGTAATTCCTTAATCATTAAGGAACTGAGGATTAGTCCTTAATCGCTAATCATAATAATAAATGACCAATTTCCTACAACCTCTTCCAGAAAATAGAAGCAAAGAGAATACTTCCTAATTCATTCTATGAGAGCAGCATTGCCCTAATAACAAAACCACATAAAGGCAGTACAAGAAGCCTTGGGTAATAAGGACAGCCTAAGTGATGACTTTCAATAAAATCAAACGCACAATTATATTTTAAAATTAGTTCCCTTTTAGAGCTAAAGAGAGTCTTTAATATACAACAAATTCTCAGGTTTTTTTTTAAATTTAATGTTGCCATCTAAAATCTATCTCTCCCTATCAAATTCTTTTTTAGCTTCTATATAACCAAAAAAAGTTATTTATATTCTGAAGGCCCCCAAGGATATGGGACTGAGCACAATGGATAGAAACCACAGAAAAAGATTTATCCTGAATATTAGGACCTTCCAAACAGGAACTGTTCTCTAATTCTATGAAGTCAATACAAGTAATGCCCCCAAATAAATTACTTTCTCAAAAAATGAGTGATAACATTAGCTAAAATTAATCCATTTGACATAAAGTAAGACTATTAATGCTTCTAAAAGAACTGCATTATAATTCAACATTAACTGATTATTTTAATATTAATTTAAGGTCAGTAATTTATGGTAGAATGGGCAATATATTCTTATTCACCAGTCTGAGTCATGGCTAATTAATCTTTATGGCCCTTCCAAGACAGAAGAATGTTTTCAATAGTATTCATTCATCATTTGGATTATAATAATAGTGATGCAAGCTTTCTACTCTGTTCATTTGAGTAAAATCTAAAGGAGTGTTTTCTAGGTCTCTAAGCTTTAACTATAGGAATCTTTTACATGGCAAGTAGTTGTTTCCTGCTGACACAGACGTATTCATGTGTCACACAGACCTTACCAACTATTCCAGAATCTCCAAGGAGTATGACTCCCTTATCATGGCTTGGGGAGGTGGGGGGCACAAAACAAGTACCACTTCCATACACAGCTACTGATAGATTACTCAAATGATTGCAGTCTAGGACATCTTCACTGAAAAAGCTAAGAATGCTAAAACTGATCCTCTAATTCATGCCATTTTTACTATGTGTGAGGGCATGAATTACTCTGAATTGAATGAAGTAAGGAAAATTCAATCAGAAGTGTCAAAATAAGTTAAGAATCTATATACTATACACAAAAGGGAATTGTGTCCTGCTCAATGTGGCTTCTTAATTTAAATAATAAGTGCTTGATTTACTGATTTGCTTACTGATTTGCAGCAACATCTTCTAGTGAAGCTAAAACTTCAAGCTCCCAAATTGCAACTATTGGATACTTACTTGCTCATTTGTTTCAATTCTACTCTATAGTATCATATACCACACTCAAAAATACCATTTCCTTTTTCCAGAGCCCTTAGCTAGCTGTGGTAAAGTATGTATGTTCGATATGTTTTTCTGCTTCTGACATCAGTAGAATTCTCTAATTTGAATCCCATGCATTTGAATCTTAGGTCAATGACTGCGCATTAGAAATCAAGACAAGTTTTATGTCCTGCACCCAAATTTTTACTTCTTAATTTTTAGAACTCAAAAGTCGTTTGGGTGCTCGTAAATTGCCATAGTAATAGTAGACCACATGTAAGAATTCTCTAGAAAAAAAATTCAGCCTAATAGCTGTTTAGATTTTTAGCATTACTATGAGAAATGCTCCTAAGTGTCACTGGTAGGACTAAGACAAAGATGGGGAGAAAAGAAACAGGTGATTTTGGGATAAAGACATAAGATTCCAAAAGAAATCCAAGAAGCCAACATTGTCAGGTTTATTCCAGAGGAGGAAGATACCGTATCTGGATGCAAGTACATTCGTGTCTGAGAAGAAATAAGGGCACAAAGTACAGATAGAGATGAAAATTGATAGATACACATTCTAATTTCAACTCCTCACTCACCATAGGATCTTAGGTAAGACATTTGGCACATGTTCTTGTCCTATCCATAAAATCAATTACATGGTATAATACAATGGCGAATTTTTCTGTAAAGGACCCGATAGCAAAAATTTAGGCTTTACAGGTCATTCTGTCGCTGCTGCAACTGTTTTTACTTCGCCTTTGTGCCCTAAAACAAGCTATAGACAACAGAAATGAATAAGTGTAGCTGAGTTCCAAAAAACCTTTTTTTTTTTTACTAGAACAGAAGATTTGGCCCTTAGGTTGTAGTTTGTCCACTTGTATAATAGCTACAAAATCATGACATTTAGTAATATTTAAAGGTCTCATTAAAAGAAAAGAAAAGATAATATATAAAGAGAGAAAATGGCAAGACAGAGCAGTTTATCTGAGAGAAGAAACGGTATCATAAAGGAAACGTTTTCTATAAAAGCAAACCAAAAATAAGCAACAAAACCCAATAATCAAGATCTGAGATTTATTTTTGATGAAAATATTTATCATGGAATTTAAAGCACAACTGGGAAACTTTTAAAACATTATAGTCACAGCATCAAGGGATTGAGAAAACCCCTAGAATGAGCTGAGACTCAGCATCAGGGGATTGAGAAAAACTTCTCCCCCAAAAGGGGGGAAGAGTGAAATGAGACAAATTAAGTGTCAATGGCTGAGAGAATCCAAACAGAGTCTAGAGGTTATCCTGGAGGTTATTCTTACAAATTAAATAGTTATCACCTTGTTAGTTAAGATGTAGTGGAGGGGCTGGAGGGAACTGCCTGAAAATGTAGAGCTGTGTTCCAGTGGCCATGTTTCTTGAAGATGATCGTATAATGATACAGCTGTCACAATGTGACTGTGAAAACCTTGTGTCTGATGCTCCTTTTATCTACCTTATCAACAGATGAGTAGAACATATGGAATAAAGATGAATAGGGGGAACAAACGTTAAAATAAATTTAGAATGAAATGCTGGTGATCTGCGAGGGGGATGGGTGGGGGTATGGTATATATGAATTTTTTTGTTTTGTTTTTATTTCTTTTCCTGAATAGATGCAAATGTTCTAAGAAATGTTCATGATGATGAATGTGCAACTATGTGATGATATTCCGAATTACTGATTATATATGTAGAACAGATGATCAAAAATTACAAAATGTTTGCGTTTGTTTGGTGTCTTTTTAGTATTTAAAAAAAAAATAAAAACCATCAACCCATAGGCAAAAAAAAAAAAATTATAGTCAATCTCCTGGGAAGTTGGTCTTTTCCGAAGTTTGAAAGGATTAATGCTAAAGGACTGAATCCTCATTGTAAAGTCTTTGTTATCATCTCAGTTGACTATCAACCTAGAGGACTATGTTAGCTAATTTCATTACTATTCTAATTATTTTCCAACTAGAGGTTAATTTTTTAAATCTTTTTCACCCAACACATGACATTAACCTAACATACAAGGCAGACAGGAAACATGATTTTGGTCTTTTATTTTGTATTTTTTTCTCCAGAGTTGTCAGACATTTTTATGATGCATGATTACATGGCAAAATTTTGGTCTCCTATATGTCAACATCAATTATTTTGAACATTTTATCAAAACAACAATTTGCCAGCATAACTGTAAAATACAACATTGGCATGGTCTGAAGAGGGAAGAAAATCCTATTGTTCCTCATGGATTCTCTGATAGTTTTTGATTCTTCTAAAATTCAGAAAGCAAATTTAATAAACCAATAATTTTTTGAGGGCATACAGATTCACAATCTCTTATCAGAAGCCCTTGGCCTGATATATTTCAGAATACAGAACTTTTCAAATTTTAGAAAACTAATATGGTTCAGATATCACAGTTTGTATACTCCTAGTGAAGTCTAGAATAGCACCCTATAATTATATTAATTTTACTGCAGGCACATTTACTCACACTGAAGAGAATAAATAAAGGCCATAAATAGCCTCATGTCAATTCAGATTTTACTCCCAAATGTCCCTGCTTCAGCTTTTTGAATATTTGAATTGTGGTTAAGGGCCTGTGGACCTATCACATGTAAAAAAATAAAACAAGTCTTTCTGAAGGCTTTTTCAGTTCAAGGAGATACAGTATGTTGAGGAATGAATAATATAGCCTTGTAACTAAAGATACTTTGAAGCATGAATTCAAGAACAAAATGCCTCAATTCTTCCATTCTAAGCACAGTTACCAAGAGAAATGTGCTTCCTCTGCTCCAACGAATATCAATTTATTTTCAGAGCCAGCACACACGTGGCATAGAGATCACTTTTGTCAGGATTAGTGGCCATTCTGGCAGTGATTCTCAACCAAAAGGGCCTGTCCTTCAAGGGTTTCTGAAAGGTTAATCTCAATGTGAGTAATTTCATATCCTTTAAGAATCTTTGGTTTTTCTCCCCAGTAAAAAGATGGTCATTCTAAGTGCTGGCAGTAATTGCAATTCCCTATTTTACAGGCATTGGTAACTGTAGACCTCATTAATTGTTTGATTATTGTACCTCTGCAACATTAATTTTAAATCCTGGTTGTACATTATAAATACATGTTAAAAACAGATGTCCAGGCAGCATCAGGTAAATACATTTTAGAGGCTTAAGGCACCAAAAAGATAATAGTGCTCAAACTTAATTCAAAATAAAAACAATATTAAATCATAAAATGCATGTTAGGAAGTCCATCTTACATCTCATTTTTCTCATGAATTTCTCATTCACATTTCTTGAAAATTTTTTTTTCTTTTTCAGTTTTGATGCCTTTGCTTTCTACAGTCCAGTATGAGCCTGTTTTGCCTGCTGGGTAGTCCAGTACTGTATTTACACTAAAAGGTAGGGCTAAGAACCACTTGGGTGGGGTTTCTTGCCCTTCCCTGCCAAGGAAGGAGATTAATACCCCTTTCTACCTGATGAATTTGAGGCTTGGCCCTAGGATGAGTACAGGTTCTCTGAGAAGCAGATTACAAAATGGGATAAACTGCAAGGATTTTATCAGAGAAATGCCTATATGAAATAAAACAGGGAAGGAGCTAGACAAGCTAGGAGAGCCTTTAGACTTTGAAGTAAGTGTAATCTCCCAGTGAAGGAGAGAGTGAGAGAGAAATGGGTGGAAGCATCTCCAGATGGAAGCATAAGGAAAGTTCTGCAAGACCCTTGGAGAGTCCGCAAGCCAAAGTAGACTGTTAGGCGTCCAAGGGATCAAAGTAAGATTTCCGTACCACAGTCAAGAGGTTGAAAGAAGCCCAAGAAAGGGTTTGCAAATACAGCAAAGGAAAGAAAGGGTTTGCAAATACAGCAAAGGACTTGAAAGTACAGTTGCTAGCCCTTGGCCAGTTATGCTCCTTATATTCTCCCTGTTATTGAAGGTCTGTCCCACAAATCTCCAAAGTGATAAAGGTCATCAGTACCCCAGGAAAAAAGCTGCACCTGCCTAGCAACTTTTAAACCTCTCCATGACTCTTAATCTAACTTCTCACTACTATGAGGTTGGAAGAGGAAAGGAGAAAGACATGACAAATAAAAAAAATGTTACTTGACTATTTAATACAGATGCACAAAGACTTCATATCTTTAAACAATGCACCAAATATTTTTTATTTTTCTTAGTCATTCATATGCAAGTAATTGACTATCAAAGCACTTTTTAAAACACAACAGAATAATATTACATTTTACCAATTAAAGAATTACTTCTGTACCATGGGATTAGGTCATATAAAAATGTCATACAATATTTGAAAGTTTATTTCTAAGCCAACTTAGATGATGAGTAAAATGGTTTCTATAAATTAATTTTTTGTCAGGTTTGATGTTTCCTCTGTGAGTTTTTAGAATACATCATCAATGCAATATAATTCATAAACATTTAGGATATTGTCAATAGTTGCAATTCATAAGAAAAATATACTCAGATGGTCTTGATTAAGTTAATTTTAGATACAAAATACCCAGCATACTTATTTTATTTTATTATTTTTTTGGCATGGGCAGGCTCTGGGAATCAAATCCAGGTCTCTGGCATGGCAGGCAAGAATTCTGCCACTAAGCTACCATTGCACCACCCACCAGCATACTTTTTATAGTAATTTTATAGTAATAAAATTCAGTTTATAATGTGCCTTTCAATAAACCGCAATAAACCACTAACAGAATTTCTGTTTAAAGCTGGAAGTTTTATATATGATACTTTTCTTCACAGAAAAAAAGGATGATATTGAAAAGGCAAGGACCACCAGCACTTTATCAGAGATCGAACATTTAGGGCATTAGTTATTGTGCTTTCTTTTTAGATTGTACATTAAATACCACTAAGACAAGTTTTAAATCTTATGACCAGGTTTTAAAAAAACATGAAAAATGATAGTGAAATCACTCTACACCTCAACAAAAACAAAGCAAACCAGTGTGTCCACATAGTCATTTCATTAATTCATGATTTAATAATAAATGACAGGCTAGAAACAATGAGCAAATCTAAAGGTTCATCCAAGAAAATTAAGTACTTTTGAATATTTTTAAAAAAAGCTTTAATAGGCAATATCTCTCTGATCATGTAAGTGAGAGGTAGAAAGAAAGAAAAATACTGAACTGAACTGATTCTCATAGGCCTGCTCCTTCCAAGAACACACCCACCACTATTTTCCTTAGGCTTCCATATAGCCTTACATATAAAGCCACTAGAGGTTTTCATTTTTCCCAATAAATACTTAAGTAGCACTATAAGTATTTAACAAACTTGTAGGAATGCATTAAGATTAAATGTTGATTTACTATGGCCTTAAAATTCTTTCAACTTAAATTTTTCAACTTAAATTTTTTTCCTGGGAATATGAAAGTATTGAATTTTCAAATTTCTTTGAGTCTTGAAAAACATAAAGTACAATATTTTAATATATCAGCAAATTATAATTGTGCCATATAACTTCTTGAAAGAGCATGTAAATAATTTTCAAACTGTTGTGAATGCTACAATACAGGGAGCAGAGTGCAGAGTATTTTTAAGGTTTGTTTGCCAACAAGTCTTTATGTTATAGTGCCAGAAAGAAAAATAAATACTAAAGAAAACCATGTTTTTATTAGAAGAAAAACAGTGTTTTCATGAAAAGAAAATAAGTAACATGTCATCTCTCTAGCAGTTTTTCTTCAGTCAATTACCTGGTTTACCTAATGTGTTATCTCAGTTCAATTACTGAACAAATTACCCTTAAATAAAACTTCAGTAGTCTTACATTTGTCCATGGCTGAACCTTCTCAAAGAATAGTACTCATTCTAAGCTCCTTTTAAATTCTTCCGGGAGGACTTGAAAATAAGTTTTCTTCTGTAAACCTACAACTTCTCTGATTTTAAAAAAAAGGGCAAAAAGAAAGCTAGAGAGAAAAGAAAAGAAAAAAGCTTCCTGTCCCTTGCTTCACAATTTCAACACTGATGAAAATTTCACTCTTACTTTGAAGTAACATTTCTTTTAGGATCTGGCCCATTTAGGTGCCAGTATACAAGCAGATAGCTCAGGTACACATGTTTATAAAAATAAAGTCAAAAGCAAAGGGGGAAAAATGGAAAAGCCAATCCTAGCTATTCTACAAAAAAAATTTAAAACTAAAGGTTCACTTGAAAATTCTCCTTAATGAGATAAAGAAGAATGATTTACAAACAAGGTGTTTGGTTTTTCTCCTAGTGTAGCCTATAAGCTCATTGGAATCTGTAACTAAGATGGTATTTGAGGTGTGAGAAGCTTCAGTGATGACTGCTTCACCAATTTTTGCTGGTGTCTCCTTGACCTGGCATCCTCAATGGCATTATATGCCCTCTGTAAACAAATAAACAAAGACAAGAATTATAAGAAAAATACAGGTTCATGCCATGGAGGAGAAAGGTATAAAAGCAAGAGTTAACAGAAATATTCTTGTTGGAGGACTCCACATAAGTCCAACAGCTAAGGACAGGAATATACAGTCTATATATAATGCAAAATAAGACCTTCTGTCCTACTGACTACGTGATTTGAAGTTTATACATCCAAAGTTGTAAGTGGAAGAGATCTGGGAGAAATAATGGGTACTGTTTACCATAACACAATTCATCTCTTAGCTAAAAACAAAATGAGGGGTTTTCTTTAAAATAAATTGTTTACCTCTGCTGTGGCAGTATCCTGTAGATAAATTTTCCGGAGACGGCCTTGATTTTTACTGTCTTTTCTGTGGAACAGAACCTGATCCTGTTTCAAATGAAACAATGACAGAAACAGAATTATTTTGGGAAAGAAAAAAATCATAACCTTTAATTGGATGCCTAAATGTCAACTCTATTTTATAACCCGTAGACTAACCAAATACACATATTCAGGTATGATAAGAAATAAATCATTTTGGAACACGGATGGTGGTTCCATATGCGAATTGTCAGAATCTATAAAATTGCACGAGTACACATCTATCTGCCAATAGATAAAATAATGACTTTTTTGCAGGATATGATAAATAGACTATAGAAACACCACTTGATAACTCATCACATCTGACAAATCAAAAAATCTTTCCTTCATTTCCTTGGCTGATGGATAAAATTCTTATATAATGTAAAATACATTGAATCAATTCTCACCACTGTTGTGGAAGAAAACTGATAACTGAGGAAATTATAAAATATATGCACAGTGACAAAGTCTTTCCTAGTTTGAAAACCACGTTTCATACTACAAGACACTCTTAAATTTTGATTTACCACTATGAGGTAATGCTGAAATACGAAATGGTATGGTGACACAGTGGTTTCTTTTATTTGTAAACTTCCATGAAAAGAAAAGTAAACACAAATTTAAGGATATTCACATATCTATTAATATTTGGTGGTAAACGTTTTCCATATAGTTTCAGTAATCAAGATAACATTGTTATTGTTTAAGAAAAAGAAATAGTCTGCAGATATTACAGAATGACAATTTGTTTTGAATGGAATGCAAAATATATATAATATTATATTATAAATTTATATAATATATAATTAAAAAGTTATGTATTTCAAAGTGAAGTCTCTGAACTAATCAAAAGATGGGATTTTCATTTTTATCAATTACTTGATTGTAATTAAAATAAAAATTCTTTAATGGGGGAAGAAAGATGCAAAAGTACTGTTACATACTTAAATAATATCAACATTCTATAAATGCCAAATATTACAAAACATGACTGTTTTAGACATATTTTTACCAGAGCAAGCACATATTAATCTCTCAAAAGCTTAAAAAAGGGAATCTTTCTGGCAATGTCTGATTACAGGAAAATTAGTATCCATATGAAGTTACAAAAAAATAAATAAATAAAAGACTTCTATTTACTAATAATGAATTCTACAAAAAGGAAGTACAGCATCCTAATTCTTTTGGCAGATATGAAACTTTCAGGATGACATTTACTCTCTGCAACTAAGGATCGTCTGAAAATAAAGTAGTTACACAAAGAAAGGAGTACGTATTCCTTACATCTCCGCAAATGTAATACTAATGATGATGACAGTAATGATTATGCGGATCATCTTTCAAAATTTGGGGGTAATTACAAAACAAAGTCAGAACACGTTGGTTTACACTAATTTAATGAATTCTTAGTTATAGGGCCGCATTTCATGTTTTCTTACCTTAACTGAAATTTTTAGCAGATTTTCACTGACATTAGGAGGAAATACAAAATCTTCAAATGGACATTGCCAATCTATGCACATATGGCCTAGGATTTCAACTTCCTTTACACACAACACTCGCCTATTGGGCAAAAGGAAACAAAAACACACAGCTAGTGATAGACAGTTAATCATTCTTCCTAATATTTTTCTCTGCTGGGTGTTAGAGGTAGCATTTGCTCAGGAAACAATAAAACTCGGCACTAACAAACACAGATTAACTTATAAAAAAGTCTGAATGACTGTCAAATAAAGAGCAAATATAGCACCTACTAACAAAGCAGACTTTTACCAATTCCCCTCCTGCCAATCTTGTACGTTTTCAGAAAAGTGTAGGTTTTTTTGTAAACTTGACCAAAAAACTGATAGGGAAATCATCTCTGAAACACACATGGAACAAGCTGCACACTCACCTGGGAAACAACAAAGGCAGAAGCCCCTGAAAAGATTTTACTTAGAAAATCATTAATTGCTCTTTACTGTCAGTCATTTATGTCTTCCAGTCAAGAAAGAACGTGCAGGAAATGTCACAAACCAAAAATGTCAGCAAAGATTCACTTTAGGCCTGCTAACAAATATCAGATTTAAACACTTTATCACTATACACTATATCACATTGTTGTACGTATCCCATTTTACTCAAAATCATGTAATCCTTAAAGGGCATCCACAATGACTGCTTACGTTGTGTGATTCAGATTAATTACTGATATAACCATGTCTGATTTAAAAATTTCTAGTCTAGAAAGCAAAACTAGGAAAGTAGAGAGCCTTTCAACTAATTCAGCAAATATCTAGTGCTGGGGAAACAAAGGTAAGGTTTCTGCCTGATAGGTAACTATATGCGAGAAGGGAAATGTATGTAGATAAATGTTACAGCACGTAGATAAGTGCTATAACAGTGTGTGCATAAAGTTCTTTGGGAGCACAGGGAAAAGGAACTGACTGTGTTGGTAAAGTAGGTAACATTAAGAGTGGAAAAAATCCTTTTCTTGTAAAAAGGGATTTCTCTGTGTGGAAAGGGAAATGAAAGTCCAGACAATGGGAATAGTGCATGGATATACAGAGGGGTACAAAAAAGGCAAGACTTGTTTGAAGAATGTGGAGATCTATATCTGGAGTATAAGATATTTACAGAAGTGAGAAAATAAATTTAGGACCAGACCTTGGAGGACTTTTTTTTTTTTTTCATTCTAAGAAATTGTGACTATAGGCAATGGGAAATGACCCGGTACGATTTCATATTTTTGAATCATAGTCCTAACGGCAAATGGAGCAATGATAAAGTAAACTGGCAATAGACAATACAGGTAGGAAGTTATGGCAATAGTCTAATCAGAAGACAATGGGAGCTTCAATCATGGCAGTTACTAAGAGAATGGAGAAGAAAGGGTTAGATTCCAGTTGCTTAGAAGGTAGAGTGCACAGAATTTGGTTTAGGAACTGATATAAAATCCCAGCACTGTATTTCAAAGCGGGAGTGCTATTGAAATTCTGGGTTTCTTTGGGACTGTGTTGGGCACTACAGGAAGCTGGACATCCCTAGCTCAGCCTACTAAATGCCAGTAGTGACCCACAGTCACTGTAACGACCTACCACAATGTAGATTTCCAAACAGCCTCTAGAAAGTGTACTTCACTCTACTTTCCCACCTCCTGTCCCGGCTGAGGATCAAATGACAAGAGTTAAGAGTTAAAGATGACCGTTACAAATCATGTGGGTCAAAATAAATTCACCATTTGGATTGTCTTAAAACTCTCTTTTCTTCTCTTTACCATAACACTACTGTTCTCCTACCACCTTAAATCTCCTTTATTCTCCTCCCATACCATGTTTTCCAGAGCTCAAATTTTGGTCGCTTCCATTCAACATATTCCTTTAGTGTGGTCTCCAAGATCTCAATTCCAGATCATTATCAACTCCTCCCTTTCTCCTATCTATCTATCTATCTATCTATCTATCTATCTATCTATCTATCTATCTATCTACCTACCTACCTACCTACCTACCTACCTACCTACCTACCTACCTACCTATGCTTCAACTACTGATACTTCTCCACTTTGATATCTCAAAGCTATATCAAATTCAATAATATAAAAACAAATTAAAAATCACTATCTTTTCCCTCAAACAATAACAGTACTAACTACTCTCTTGTACTTAAGCCAAACATTGATCATCTTGCATTCCTTTCTTTTCCACATCCAATCAGTCACCAAGCCCTGTCTCTTAAGACTACCCTATTATTTCCATCCTTTTTTATTTTAGCTTAGGCCCTTCCTACTAAGATAACTGCCACAGTCTCAGTGGTAGGCAGAATTCTAAGATAGTCTCCAAGATTCCTCACCTCTTGGTGTATAGCCCAGATAATCCCCAGAACTGCAAATTAGATGAATTTTGCTCCCAGAATTAGGTTTTGTTATAAGGTAAAGACAACTTTAAGAAGAAGTGATTATCCAGCTGGACCTGTCTTAATCACATGAACCCTTACAATCTGAGTTTACAGGTCAAAGACAGAGAAGTCAGAGGATTCAAAGCTCGAGAAGGATTCAATGCATCCTATTAGCTTGAAGATGGAGGAAGCCACATGGCAAAGGATAGGAGCCAAAAAAAGCCCTGTCTGATACAGAACAAGGAGACAAGGACCTCTTCTAACAACCACAAGGAACCGAATTCTGCGAACAACATTAATAAGCTTAAAAGCTGATCCTTCCCCCAGGACTATAGTCCTGGCTAAAACCTTGATTTCAGTCTTATGAAACCTTGAGCAGAGAACCCAGCCACATTGTGTCAAACGTCTCACTCGTAAAACCTGCAGGATAAATTTTTGTTGCTTTAAGCTGCTATGGTTGTGGTGACTGTTTTACATAGCAACAGAATACTCTGTCTCCAACTTGTCCCTACTCCAATCCGGCATACCAATTACTGTAAGATTTCTTTCTAAAGTACAAACTTCACTGTGTCATTCTTTGTTTAAAAGACTTCAGTGGAAAAAAGAGAGCGATTACTTGTGTGCCTAGTATGCACATGCCTCTATGTGAGACACTGTGAGTGATAACAAACAATAAAATAACAGATTCAATGATTCTGCAGTATATTAATGATAAACCCTCAACCCTTCAGATGGCATAAGCAGATCCTTAACTATGACTAGCTTCATTTTGCAACACTTCATCATTAACATCCTACCATTCAGCCATTCCAAACAATTCTTACTATTCAAATGACACACTGTTTCGTGCCGCTGCTTGCCTCTTGCTTACCTGTGTAACAGGTACTTACTTTACAAGACTCAGCTCAAGCATCCCCTCATCTGGAAAACCTCCTCGATACCTCCCCTAACCCCTCACTGGACAAAGAGTTTTTTTTATCTATGTCCTCAGTCTCTGAACACCAGATAGCACCTATCACACTTGCGATATCATTGATAATTTGTAGGTCTCCCCATTTAAATGTGGAGGACAGAAATAGTATCTTTCATTTCTGTGTCCCTGTACCTGTCATATAACGATGGTTAAAAAAATCTGTTCAATGAACAGCTTCCTAATAAAGACTACCAAAATTAAATATGATGGAGAGCTATAGTCTAATAAATTTTGGTTATGGGGATTAGTGTTTTGTCTCTAAAAACAAACAAAAAATATTGGAATCAAATTTGGATGAATTTCAATACAGAAAAATTAAAAGAGAAATTAGGAAATATCTTGAGGTGAATGAAAATGAAAATACAACATACCAAAACTTAGGGGATGTGGCAAAGGCAGTATAAATGCTTACATTAAAAAAAAGAAAGAAACTTAAAATAAGAGACTTAATCTCAAAACTGGAAGAGCTTGAAAAACAAGGACAAATCAAACTCAAAGCAAGCAGAAGGATGAAAAACCAAGGTTTGAGCAGAGATAAATGAAATAGAGAACAAAAAGACAATAGAGAGAATCAACAAAACCAAAAGTTGCTTTGGAAAGATCAGTAAAACTGACGAAACTTTAGCAAGACTGATGAAGAAAAAAAGAGAGAAAACAGAAATAACAAAAATCAGAAATGAAAAGGGGGACATT
>PVIY010030255.1:0-31159 GCA_004026745.1 Myrmecophaga tridactyla
CTATCTACATAAGTTATATTAGGAAATGCACTAGTCAAAATATAAATTTTGTACCTAATAAACATTTTTTGCTTTAGTCTCACACATAAGTTGAAATCTTAAAATATTAATTACCATCAATTATCCGCACTCTGCAATAATGATATTCTTTTGTTCTTCCTCATGCAAAAACATTTTTTAAATTTGTACATTTAGTCATTATCATTATACACTCTAGGCATTCCTAGATTATACCATTTCAATATTTATCATCTATTTTCCTTTGTGATTTCATTTATGCCTCCAGCCCTTTCCCCTCTATCATCCTCACATGCAGCTTCATTCAGTGTTTTAACATAATTGTATTACAGTTAGGTAGTATTGTGCTGTCCATTTCTGAGTTTTTATATTCAGTCCTGTTGCACAATCTGTATCCCTTCAGCTCCAATTACCCAATATCTTACCGTATTTCTATCTCCTGATGGTCTCTGTCACCAACAAAATATTCCAAGTTTGTTCACTAATGTCAGTTCATATCAGTGAAACCATACAGTATTTGTCTTTTTGTTTTTGGCAAATTATAGTACTCATTCTTAATTCAACTTTTTCTTATTTCAAAGTAAACAGTCTAGCTCTTTTTCATTTGTGTTTTCATATTTATTTTTCTATCCTTTTATTTCAACCAACTTCTGTTCTATTTAAACTAAATATCTTGAAGACAACATACAGCTGGTTCTTTTTTCATCTAGTCTGACATTCTCTCCCATTTGTTTGTATTGCTTTATCCATTTACAGTATTGTAATTATTTTTGTGTTTGGGCTTAGTTTTATCATTCTATATTTCTTTTATATTTATTACATCTGTTTTCTGTTCTTCTCGTTCTCCTATACTACTTTTTATGCCGTAATAAAATATTATTTTGTTTATTTTAATCCTTTTTTCCTTTAAATTTTATTATTTTTATTTTTAAAGATGTTCTAAAGATTGCAATACACATTCTTAATTTTTCACATTCTGTGTAGAACTAAAATCAATGTCAAATGAAGATCCATGCCATACTATAAACATGTTTACTGCAATTTGTAATATTGTTATATATTTAAACATATAGTATGATAAATTACAATGTTGTAATTTTAAAGTTACTTGCTTCATAAAGAAATAAAAAGAATAGATATTCTTATATTTATGTTATATGTTTGTCCATGTATTTTCTATTTCTTGTGTTCTTTATTTCTTCCTCTAGATTTGTTTCTATCTTATGCCATTTCCTTTCAGCCTCAACAAATTCACTTAGCATTTCTTGTAGTTCAGTTCTTTTGAGGATAGATTCTCTCAGGTCTACTTTATCTGAAAATATCTTAATTTTTCTTCATTTTTGATGGATATTTAAATGAGATATATAGTTTCAGGTTGACAAATTTTATATAAAGAATTTTCTTTTAGAACACTAGAAAAAATAAAACTATTATCCTCTTGCCTTCATGTTTCTTACAAGTATTATTGTATTTCTTAGCCAGTATTATTATCAATGTTCCATGGTATACAGTATTCATTTTACCTTAAGCACTTCTAAAGAATTTTCTTTATATTTGGCTTTTCTGCAATTTGACTATGATGTGGCCACTTGTGATTATGTTTCTAAAATACAGAGTTATATGAGCTTCTTACATCTGTAAATGATATATTTAATCACATTTGGGAAATATTCGGCCAATATTTCTTGAATTATTTTTTTATCCAGTCTCTTCTTATTCTGGATATACAGTTACACCTATGCTTGATTGCTTGAGTTGTTTAGTTCAATTTGGTTTCTCCCTGTTTTGTATATTGGATAAGTTCCTTTCAATTATCATTATGTGCTCTCTCTGCCAACATCAATATGTTCTTAAGCTTATGGATTTTTCATTCAAATATTATATTACTTGCCTTAAAATGTCAATATGTTTCTCTATCAAAATTTCCATTCCCCTGCTTAAATTTCCTATCTGTTTAATCTTTATGGCCAGATTTTTCTTTAATTCATTGAACATTTTATGGTAGCTGCTTTATAGTCCTTGCCTATTAATCCAGCATCCATTTCATCTAAGGGTATGTTTCTGAATACTCTCTTGAATATGGGTAACATTTTCCTCTTTCTTCCCATTCTTCTAATATTTTACTATAATCTGGATACTTTTTAAAAGACCCTGGTTCTGGACCAAGATGGTGGTGTAAGATGCATCAGAGGGTTGTTCTCCCACAGAATATTTTAAGAAACTAGCAAAAACTAGCAGAACCATTTTACTTAGAACTGCAGAAAAGAGTTAAAGGATTGCAGCAATTGGGAAAGTGCCAAATCAAGGAAACTAAACTTTAAAATATGGTAGGAGAAGCTTATGGTGTCATTTTTGGCTTCTATTTCAACCTTCCCATATCATGGTGTGGGTCTAGCCTGTGCTCACATTTTGGCCTATGGCTGTGTTCAAGGGGAGCAAGAGTAACCTGTATGAAAATACTGCAGTGTCTATATGTCAGTGTCAGTCTATTGCGGTGGAAGTGAGGCAAGCCTGAGAGACTCACCAAGAAACTCATGTTGATCTCACCCTTCCAGAACTTTCTCTGAAGGCAGAAGCAGCTTGCAAACAGCTAAAGCATGTAGGAAAGAGTCAAAGTGGCCTAGATCAAAAGATAATCAGTTTTATGTCATAAAATAGACTACTTGGCAAGGATAGAAAGTCTATTCCATAAGGAGTACAGCAGCAATTCAATTTCCTGTAAATGAGGGAATTCCTAAGTCCATAAGCAGCACTATACCAGGTTAAGACAGAGGCTCAGAAAAGATGGGGAAAAATTGCACTTCAGATTAATTCAAGCTGATGTTCTTGATTGGAGGCTATACACTGAGGAAGAATGCCAGCCAATGCAGAGCCAATTTATAAAGACTATGAAAGGTGTTTTCTCTCTCTCTCTTTTTATTTTTTATTTTTTTGCCTGGGATTGTTTGCTTTTGTTAGATTATGGAACTCTAGGAAATCTCTGTCATGTCACTTGCTGCAAGTAAACTTAAGGAACAGACATCTTGGGAAATTAATCTCAGATTTATTACTTTAAATTATTAAAATGTACAACATTCCACAGAGGATTACAAGAGAAACAAATAATAAGGATATGATACACCATTCATAGGAACAAGATAAAAATCCAGAAACCATCAATGAAGAAAACTAGCCTTCAAAGATAAAAAAGACTTTGAAAATTTGGATGCTCCTTCCTATGTTCAAAGAGATAAAACACAGAAAAGAACTAATGATATGAGGGGAAAAAATGAATGAACAATAAAGAACCACATAAAAAAGATAGAAATTTTTAAAAAGAAACCAAACAGAAACACTGTAGTTGACGACTAAAATAACTGAAATGAAATATTCCCTAGATGTTTTCCACCACAGATTGGAGCTGGCAGAAAAAAAAGATTCAGTGAAGTTAAAGAAAAGGCACTTGAAATGATTCAGGCTGAGGATCAGAAAAGAAAAAGAATGAAAAGAAAACGAACAGTGTCTAAGAGACTTGTGGGAAACCATCAAACATGCAAATATATGATTTATGAGTGTTCTAGAAGGAAAAGAGAGAAAAGGGCATAAGGAATATTCAAAGAAATAATGGTAGAAAATTTCTCAAATTTGATGAAAGACCTGAATATGCATATTCAAGAAATACAGTGAACCCCAGTCAGGATAAACTCAAAGAACACCAAGCCTAGGCATCTGCTAGTCAAACTGTTCAATGCCAAGGGCAAAGAGATAGTTCTGAGGGCTTTAAGAGAAAACAAATGTGTTATGTGTGAGAGAGTTCCAATAAGATTAAGTAACACATTCTCCTCAGAGACATCAAAGAAAGAAAACATTAGTATGAAATATTTGAAGTGCTGAGAAAAAAAACAATTTCCCACAAAATTTTTTTTTTTTTTTTTTGGCATGATCAGGCTCAGGGAATCAAACCCAGGTCTCTGGCATGGCAGGTGAGAACTTTGCCACTAAGCCACTGTTGCCCCACCCCCCCAGCAACAAAAAATTTTATATCCAACATGCTTTCATTTCAAAAATGAGGGAGTGATAAAGACATTACTAGATAAACAAAAGTTAAGGGAGCTTGTCACCACCAGACCTACTCTACAAGCATTGCTAAAGGGAATTCTTTAGATTGAAAGGAAAGTACACTAGATCAAAGTGACATATAGAAATAAAGTTTTCTCAGGTAAATGTAACTATATGAGTATCAGGGCTACTTTTCTGGTATGTAACTCCACATTTTACTTAATATAGTTTCTGATTTGCAAATCCAAAAAAAAAATAATAAATCTATGCTTCGGCATATAACATATAAATATACCATTTGTAACAAATAAAACATTAAAGTGTGGGATAAAATGCATAGGAACAGTGTGCATATACGCTATTAAAGTTAAATTGGTATCAAATTATATGCGATTGTTAAAGACTTTGGATGTTAAATTGAAACTCCATGGTAACCACAAAGGAAATATATGCAAAACATATACAGAAAGAAATGAGAAGAGATTCAAAATGACATAAAATAAAAAATCAAATAAATATGAAAATAAGCATTAATGGAAGAATTGTTATCTAAAAATGGTCAAAGATTCATAAAAACCAAATAGCAAAATGACAGAAGAAAACCGTGCGTTATCAGAAATTAGTTTCAATGTAAATGTTTTCTTTTTATGACAGCAAACAAAGTTCACTTTAATCAGAAAATATGATCATCTTAGTCAATGTAAATGTTTTAAACTCTCATGTCAAATGCTGATATTGGAAGAATGCATAAAAATCATGATCCAAACATATGCTGTTTAAAAGAGACTCTCCTCAAATTCAAAGACACAAGTAGCCTCAAAGAGAAAGGATGAGAAAAAAATACACCACACAAACAGTAACCAAAAGATTGTTGGGATAGCTGTACGAATATCAGATAAAATAGACTTAAAGTAAAAAACTCTTATAAGAGACAAAGAAAGTTACTATATACTAATAACAATGTCAATCTAACAAGAAAACATATCAATTATAAATACATACATACTTAATGAAAAAGTCCTAAAATACATGAAACAAATATTATGGATTTGATGAGAGAAATAGATCATTTTATAATAACTGTAGAGAATTTCAATATACCACTATGAATAGTGGATAGAACATCTAGACAGAAGATCAATAAGAAAGTTGAATACTTGAATGATACTATAAACCAACAAGACTTAAATAAATATAGACCACTTCACCCAATAACAACTAAATACACATTCTTCTCTAGTGCACATGGATCATTATCAAGGATAAACCACATGGTAGATCATAAAGTGAGTCTCAAGAAATTCAATACTATTGAAATTATATAATGAATCTGCTCTAGCATTTATGGAATGAAGATAGAAATCAATAATGGACAAAGAAGTGGAAAATTAAAAAATCAGAAGAAATTAATGCATGCTTAATGGTCAAACAAGAAATCAAAAAAGAAATTAAGGAATATCTTGAAGTAAATGAAAGTGAAAACACAGCATACCAATATTTATGAGATGCAGCAAAGATAGCGCTGAGAGAGAAATTTATACCTCTTAATGTTTACATTAAAAGAAGAAGAAAGAGAGTGGAGTGATAGTGGCTCAGTGGCAGAATTCTCGCCTGCCATGCTGGAGACCTGGGTTCGATTCCCAGTGCCTGCCCATTCAAAAAAGAAGAAAGATCTCAAATCAGAGACCTAACCTCACAACTGGAGTATATAAAAAAAATTAGAGCAAATTAAATACAAGCCTATGTATACAAACTAACTACAAAGCACATAGATAGACAAATAGAACAATGGCTTCCAATTGGGTCTTCAGAAATAAGCCCTCATATTTATGGCCCATTGATTTTTCACAATGTGCCTAGTGCTCTCCATGGGGAAAGAAAAGTCTCTTCAACAAATGTGGCTGGGAAAACTGGATTTCCATATTCAAAATAATGAAGCTGGACTTGTTCCTCACACCATATAGAATAATGAATGCAAAATGGATCAAAGACCTAATTATAAGAGTCAAAGCAGCTAAGCTCTTAGATGGAAATATAGGGAAGCATTAAAGATGTTGGTTAGGCAATGTTTCTTAGACTTACACTGAAAGAATGAGAAATAAAAGGAAAAATACAGATAAGTGGGACCTCATCAAAACAAAGCAAAAAGAAATGATGCATCAAAGGATTTCATCATGAAAGTAAAATGACAATCTATATAATGGGAAAAAGTTCTTTTGAAAAACACATCTGGCTAGAGTTTAATAAACAAAATATATAAAGAAATCCTACAGCTCAACAACAAAAAGACAACCCAATTGAAAAAAAAGTGGGCAAAAGTCTTGAATAGACATTTCTCCAAGATAGATATACAAATAGCTGTTAAGCATATGAAAAAATGTTCAACATCATTAGTCATTAAGGAAATGCAAAGCAAAACCACAATGAGATACCATTTCGTAACCACTAGAAGGACAACTATAAAAGACAAAACAAAACAGGAAATAAGTGTTCTGGAGGACGTTATTCTAGTTTGCTAGTTGCCAGAATGCAACACACCAGAGACAGATTGGCTGTTAATAAAAGGGGATTTATTTTATTAGTTCTTCAGAGGAAAGGCAGCCAACTTTCATCTGAGGTTCTTTCTTATGTGGGAAGGCTCAGGGTAATCTCTGCTGGCCTTCTCTCCAGGCCTCTGGGTTCCAGCAACTTGCCCCAGGGTGATTCCTTTCTGCATCTCTAAAGAACTGGGCTGAACTGTGAGTGCTGAGATGAGGTATGCTGAGCTGCTTTTGCTGTGCTACGTTGAGCTCTCTCATTTAAGCACCAGCCAATTGAGTCAAATGTCATTTGCTGTGCTGAGCTGCGAGTGCTGAGATGAGGTATGCCAAGCTGCTTGGGCTGTGCTACTTTGCTCTCTCATTTAAGCACCAGCCAATTAAGTCAAACATCATTCACTGCAGCAGGCATGCTTCCTAGCCGACTGCAGATGTAATCAGTGACAGATGAGGGTTCACGTACCATTGGCTCATGTCCACAGCAACAGAACTAGGTGCCTTCACCTGGCCAAGTTGACAACTGAATCTAACTACCACAGATGTGGAGAAACAGGAACACACATTCATTATTGGAGGGAATGTAATGTGGTGTAGCTCTTGTGTAAAACAGTTTGGCAGTTCCTAGAAGTTAAGTAGAATTACCGTATGACCCATGAAGCCTACTTCTAGGTATACACCAAAAAGTATTGAAAGCAGGGACTTAGGATAGTTTCATACTGATGTTATAGCAGCCTTAATCACAATTCCCAGAAGATGGAAGCAACCTAAGTATCCATCAACACTTAAGTGGATAAAGAAAATATGGAATATACATTAATAGAATATTATTGCATCATTAGAAGAAATGAAGTTCTGATTCATGCAACAACATGAATGAACCTTGAAGACATCTTGTTGAGAAAAGTAAATCAAACAGAAAAGGAAAGATAATGTATACTCTCACTGAAATGAAGTAATTAGAATAAGCAAGTCATAGAATCAGGTACTAGAATACAGGTTATTGGGGGCAGTTTCTGTTTGGGGTGATGGAAAGTTTTGGCAATGGATGGTGATTATGTAATTATATTGTGAGTATAATTTACAATGCTGTAGTATATATTTGTTTAAGAGGGAGAATTTGGGGTTTTGTATATGTTATATTGATAAAAATTAAAAAATTAAAAACCACATAGGGCTGCATAGTGAACTCTAAATTTGGACATAGGTAATAAGATAATTATGATTTTTTTTGTCATTGAAAAAAGTTACCAACTAATGCAAAGTGTTAATAAGAGGGAAAGCTGTGCATGTGGTCAGGGGAGTGGGGCTGTATTTTTCTGCATAGTTTTGCTGTAAATCACCATCTTCTTTCATTTAAAAAAAAATACAATACTGAGTTACAGAGAAAAGCAAACACCTTGGTTCCTGCCATCTATCTCTGAAGAATTCTGATAAGTATTTTAGAAAATATCTAAACAACCGGCCAATTACCTTGAAATTCTCAAGTCTTGCTTGTACATGTTATTGGATCAGGCTTATTTTTGTTTTGCCCTTAGCTCCAGAGTGAATTTCTTAGACCTGGGAAACAGGCATCGTGATTTATGGATTTCAATAGAAAATATAAGGTCTTTACAAAACATCTCAAATATACCAATTTCTGCATCTTCTTTGTTTCATAGCAATATATTTTTTTCCTCTGGGCTCCTTGATGTCTCCCCTATGCATGCGCAGTTTGTGGGCCCTTGTTTACAGATTTTCAGACTTCTACACTGTGTGTTTCTCCTTTTCAGCAGTTTTTCCTTCAAATTCCAGTCATTCCAAAATAAGTCCACAGCTTATTTTCTGAAGTTTTAGCTATTCTGTGCTATTCAGACTTCTGGAAAATCTATATAAATGTGGATGTAATCCAATGGAGTTTCCTTCTCTCAGGGGTCAAATCTTCTGGAATTTCCATCTGATTTTGATAATTCTAGATGCCATTTATAATTTGTCAGAGATTATATTTGTTGTCTGCAGAGCAGTGAGCTCAGTGAAGGCTGCTCCACCATTACTAGTAGTGTTTTTTTTCCATTTTATCGTGATGGTTAATAGTACTTGTATTGTTATTAATATTTACTAGCTCAGGCAAAAGTTTTAAGACTGGATGCATAAACTGGTACATATTATATGGAAAAGACTTTTCTTTAAAAATAGAATATGTGACCTCATATGTATTTAAAGATTTTAGATGACATTATACATACTAGGCAAGCTAAGAGAACCAAATTTTAATTAAGAAAATTTAGTCTACTAATTCAAAGAATGTTACCACAGCAAGCACACCATCAAGAGAAGCTAGAGATGCATAACTGGATTGATTTCTCTTTAAAATATCCCTTTAAAAAATGATTTAACAACTCTGTTCAAGTAAGACCATCAATTAAAGCACCAAAGAAACTTTGACAGAGAAGTCATAATATGGATTATGAACTCTGATCATGTAGGCCAAACAAAATAAAACTCAATGAGAGAAATATAATTTGTCTTAGAATGTACCTGGTGGTAACATACAAAACAAATCCTGAGAGCTTCAGATACTTATGAGAAGGAAGGACTTCAGAATTAGAATTATGAGCAAATTTTGGAAAAATGTTTGTCAGCATGAAGTACTCTTATAGCCATTAATTAATTAATGGTGCTAATCAACACTAACTGGCTTTCCACAAATGAATTTAATTTTTAAAATTAATTATTAGTCTAAATAATTTAGTGCTTGGGTTTTAGACCCAAGTAAATTTGATCCTCTGAATGTTCCATGTTTTTCAGTTCAGCATTTCCTAAACTTTCTTCACTTCCAGGCTCCAGGGACTCCTTCCCAGCCCACAACTACAAGGTATATTCTAATTTTAGATCTCAGATTACATTTGCTGTCTATCTAGAATAAATGTTTGTCCATTGTGATGTGATGTTGCGAAAGGGATGTTGCGAAACGTAGAACAGCACCCTAGCACTTTTTTGCTGAATGGGAATATTGAATAAATTGGTCTAATGTTATACTTCATGCTCTGTACACTGCACTGTTGTTCCATTTGTTGTCTCCAGCCTGTGCTTAGAAATGTAAGAAGCTTGCAGCCAGCAATGTCTACCCTGTGTTGCTGTGAAGTACACTCTTTACCCAAGTGTACTTTCTATGGCACCTAAGTTGCAGGTGTAAAATACAACTCTTCCATTGTTTTTTCCCCCAAATTGTGACTACTTAGCCATTTTGACAACCAAAAGTCCCAGAAAGGATTTAAAGGGCAGATTTTCAAGACTTTAGAGAAAATGCTTTCTCCCTCCATTTCTCCAGACAGCTTTTACTGTAACTCTGAGTCTTTGGATGTTTTTATTCTGTAAATGTCTCTGGCACACATTTTCTTCTGAGATATACCCTTGGCCCTACCACATGCTGTCATTTGACTCTTGTACACCAGGAAGGAGGAAAAGAATTCCTGTCTCTTGCTGGTATAGTATTAACCTTTATTACTTAAATACTCACAAGGCTGAGTATAGCAGCCAAAGTTCATTGCTTCAGATTTTCAGATCATATATATATTCAGTGTTTAGTTCAAATAGCTGGACTTAGAGAATAAAAAAAGAAGATATATGGGATGTATTTTGTGTCAGTGGTAGTGAAGAATTGAACTGACAAGGCTTCCTTGCATTCTCAAGTCATTAAATCTTTTCTGAGGAAGAAGTAAAAAAGTATGAGTGTTTGTTGCATTATTTTTATGTTGAAATTTAAGAAAAAATAACATGGAGCCTTCTAATTTCAGATTTATTTGTTAAACATATTTCTACCATGTGCCAGCAATTCTGGTATATAATGAAGAAAAAATAATTAGCTAAGAGCATTATCTTGAATATACTTTAACTATTAGCTTCTAATATAATTTAAATCATTGAGTCATTTTATTTGAGAAAAATAAAAATTCATTACTTTCATTCTGACTGGAGACATCTAGTCCATCAGAGCAGACAGTTGCAAAATACAGGATCCCTCTCAACAATTTTTGTCCTTTAAACTTGCCGAAGGATATGTTTAATGATCCATAAGAGAGTTTGTTCTTGAATTTTATATGTTGGAAATTATTTTTAAACTCATTTATCAATTTTCTTATGTTAGATTTTTCTGTGTCTTTTACATTTAAAAAGTAAAGAGGCATAGCTTGAGGAGTATAGTGAGTACAGTTTACCTAAATTTAGGAAAATGTGGTTCTTTCATTACCGTCTGAAATTCATTTAACAGTAAGTCCTCAAGGAACAGTAAATTTCTCAATGAAATCTTTGAATTCTACATCAGGACACAAAGAAATGTAGACGCATCTAAAAACTACTGAGTCTAATAACTCCAAAATAGAAACAAAAATAAAAAGTAAAAATCACTATCACCAAGTTGGAAGGAGAAAAAAATAAGTTTGATCCTAAGAAAATTTCATGACAATTTCTCTAAATCTATGTCAAAAGCAATTACTTTTCTTTTTCAACAAATGTATTAGCCATGCAAACCATTACTTAAGCAATTTGAGAGCAGCTCACAATAGATAAGGAGATGTAAATGGGTGGATAATCTCATCCAGAGAAGAAATCCATGGTGTAACTCTTGTAATTTACATAATACTTCATGGAAAAGACACAACAGAAGAATCATAATCATATCACTGCCCCTTTACTTTGGCCTGTACTTTACATAAACCTCAACAAATTGATTTTCCTACCATGAATGCTGAACTTCAAACAGATAACTTAAGGGTGTAGGTTTTATTATTGTTCTTCTTGAGAGTTAAGCGGAAGTTGTCTAGAATGGGAATTATGAATTATGCACAGCAAGATCTTTAGGAATAAATATTTATTTTATCTCTGCACCTTTATCATTAAAAAAAAACCTAAAGAAATAGCAAGGTTTTTAGTAGAGCAGTGGTTTTCAAGACTTCTGCTTTTCTTTATAGCCTTAGAAAATTGAATACCTCAGAGTTTTTATTCACATAGTTTCTAGCAATCATTTATTGTGTTGGAAATTAAAACAAATTTAAAAAAGTAGTTATTCATTTAAATTTAACAATAGTAAGCACATATAATGTTAACATATATATTTAAATAAAATAGCTATAATTTTCAAAATAAAATATTAATGATAAAATATTTTAAAAATATTTCTGCAAATCTCTAATGTTTGGCTTAATAGAAGGCACAAAGATTTTCCTATCCACCTCTGCATTCAACTTACTGCATTATGTTATTTTGATTGAGGAATATGAAGGAAATCTGCCCTTAAACAGATAGGTGGTGGGAAAGGGAAAAGGTATGTCAACAGACTTTCCCACCATTTTGGAATATTATTCTTTGATTCTACACCAAAATTCAAAGTGGCGATTTCTTAAAAGTCAGTTGCTATGTGAAATGTTAAACAATATCAATGAACTTTTCCTATTCTGTCACTTTAAAGCCCAGTGTCCATCTTGATTTTGAATGCATTATTTAATCATGCATGATTTTGTAACATAATGCATTTGATATTTGGAAAATATTTGTTGACAGGGTTATGGAAATCTTCCAAATGATGGCACATTTCATTTCATAAATCAAGTATCAAAATATCATATTTATCAATATCAGTCTGGATCTCATGAGAAAATGTTTTAGCTATTGTCAACATATAAAGCTTATGGTAGCACATACATATTTTTACCAGATTCAAATTATTATTTGGCATCTTGGTAACATAATTCTTGTTGCTTTCCTTTAAATGATAGGCTTGGTGTTCATTTTCAACTAAATATCTGCAAAACAGTCAAGTTGGAATAATCAAAGTTTGTGTCAGTCATTCTTCCAAGTAACCACAGTGTCCTATGGAAAGAGTTGCTTGTTTTGCCCAAGAATCAGTCACTCAAGAACACGAGTTTCTACACACATTTTTTGTGAGGAAATCATTGTCTTCATTTTATGTGTATTTTTCATTTAAATTACACAGAAAATTAAAAAGATATGTGGTCAAGTTTTGACATTTAATAGCATCAGTATTTTTACTGCTTTATTAAAGACATTCTTAGTTGAAATTTGCATTTCTTTTTCATTGCCAATTTATAACATCAAATATTGCAAAAGTTACTGGTACATTTAGAGGCACTGCTTTGATTTGTGCCATAGTCCCAGAAGTTTCACCTTCTGTCAACCCATTGAAAAAGATTAATAAGGTCTTAATATTATTATGAAAATAGTTTTGACCTCATTGACCCCCCCCAAAAAAAAGTGTCTCAGGGATTATTAGGGGTCTGGAACCACACTTTAGGAACTGCTGAACTGGAGCAGGAAAAGCCAAAAACAAATGGGCATCTATATCATTGTTGTATTCTAAAATTCAGAGTTAAAGGTATTGAAAATAATTAAGCCAGATTTCTTTCTCAGACAGTGTGATTCAGAGAATTATTTCCCTGTTATCCTTTTTTTTAAAAGACATTACTTCTAAATTGATCCAGAGGACAGAGTAAAATGGTTCTGTATGGCTACATTAAAATAAAAAAGTCATAGAGTTTGTATGTTTGGTAGATGTGGAGCATGTATAAATAAAACTAATAAAAATTCAAAAAGAGAAGAAAAAAGTCATAGAGTTAATGAGCTTTAAAATAAGCTCAATAACATTATTATGTTGCCAGTTTGGTTCAAGTTTAGAAGATTTCTAATCAAGAGACAGTGTTGTTTCATATTAAATGCTCACATTTAATTTGATGTAACTGAAGAAAAATTGCATTTCTTTCACTTTCTTATTTCTACTCTCAACATAGGGAGATATAACTAGAATATTGAAATTTAAGGGAAAGGCAAGTGGCAAATGTGGTGCTTAGAAGCAGCATACTTTTTTCTAAAAATCAGTTAGGAATGACTTTGACAGTTTTTTCTTTCTATAAAGACTTATTTCCTCTTAAATTCATTCCAAGTATCTTCTAATTTGGAAAATAATTATTTATGGCTAACAAAACATTTCCACAACACTTTCTTATTTGATCCTTACCAAAATCTTATAGTTAGGGAAAGATAATCTCCCTATTTTTTTGAGGATATCTTAAGGTACAAACAGTCTAGGACACTTTCTCAGGAACATATTGGTAGCTAGTGGCAAAACTGGGATTATAATTCATGTTTCATTCATTTACATTATATACATTCATTCAATGGAGAGACATTTAATTAAGGACTGCTATTTCTTAATTCTTATGTAATGACTCCATCTTTAGATCACATTGAGATAGAAATTTGTTTAGAATGGAGGATTGTTAAGTATGGAACTTTTAAGAGATAAGCATATCGCTGTTCATATAAACATAACCAATTAGATAGCAAGAATGATAGAATGAAAGTGTTAGAGTAAGTGAGAGAGAAGAGTAAGAGGGAGAGGAGATGCCCATAGCTGAGAGAAGATAAGTGAGATGATTCCTTAAGTCCTACCATAGAAAGAAAGAAATTCCTTCAGCAGGAAATGATACTCATCACAACTTTATTATTAATTGAAAGGATACAAACCATGAGGAATCCTCCCCCCAGGGGAACAGCTTGTATATTTCATCTCAAAACTTCCTGTGAGGAATATTCTTTATTCTCAGCTCCTTTAACTTTGAACTACTGGTCCTAGTACTGAAGTAGTGAAAGCTACTAGGAAAAGAATCATAAGACACCATGCCTTGTACTTTATTTTCTACTCTCTTTTTTAGGATTTTGTGAATGTGTGTTCAGTCATGATGGAAGCAGAAAAATCCTTGGAAAAAAGTCTAGACTCTGTATTTGTTCTTTGATTTCTAAGTAGCTTGGGATAGTAGTGGGTATTTCAAAGGAAATTACTAAGAACATTAATTAGGATGCAACATAGTTGCATACAAAATGAATGAAAAATAAAAATTAAAAATTAAAAATTCATAGAATTAATAGATTTTGACAAAATAAAATGGAAGTTGTTTGTAAAATATTTTAAATAATTAATGAATGAATATAGAGGATTATAGCCTTGATGGTACAGATGGAAGCAAAAAAATAATATGCTCAACAGATCTGTCAATTGAATGATATCTTTCTGCTAAATAGAATATGTTATAATTTAAACAAAAATAAAGGGTCCAGAGAACATCTACAGTCTTCAAAATTGTGTTTGCAAGGAACATTGGTTGCATGTTGAGGATCTAGGTAGGTATTTATAATTTTAGCAGAATCTACTGAGCTCAAGCCTCAGCCAGCTTTCTCTGATAATGGAACACTATATGACAGCCACCTAGGAGAGGGCTGTTATTAAGGCTATAACAGCTTATAGCTATTAGGGAGTTGCAGTTAGTTTCAGCTAAGATGTCAAACTTCCAGCCTCAGAATCTTGCAGCTGCAATAGCGTCAATGAACTGAAAATGTATCAACCTATTTTTCCTCTGTAGGAAGTAAAAAATGGGTGGTACAACTGTCAGCAACACAAATTGTCCCTGTTATTACTAAGCTGTCCACTGGGAAGGGAGGCTCTGAACAAGAACAGACATGTGAAGTGCTATAACACAAGAAGTACAGTTGGCTAAAGGAGCACACAGAGGGCCACTTCTCTTAGGAGAGGGTAAGGTTAGAATAGGCTTTTCACTTCAAGCTAAAAAAAATTATGGAGGGGTGGGCCACAGTGGCTCAGCAGGCATAGTTCTTGCCTGCCATGCCAGCCACCTGGGTTGGATTCCTGGTGCCTGTCCATGCAAAAAAAAAAAAAAAAAAAAATTATAGAGGAGTATAATTAACCCATAAAATGGGGCAATGACAATAGGTACCATATGGAGAAAGAAGAACATATATGATGAGAGACCTGGGATCTGTATGAGAAATTGGAAGGAGGTCACTATAGCTGTACAGTCTCATGAATATGGTGAGGAAGAGTAAAAGATGGCATTGGAATTAGAACTAGGGTCTGTAGTTTTAAAAGCCCTGAAAGCCATGCTAAGGAATTTGGAGGTTATTTTCTATTTTCAAAACAACTCCCTGGTCCTGCAATAGATCTGTCCTTCATTTCTCTCTGCTCCAATCTATGTTTCACGGAGCTGACCACTATAGAATAAGTTGTCTAGGCTCCTGGCTGATTAGAAACTTGTAGGGAGGAAGAAGAGGAAATTTTGAGGTATTTCTTTCCTGTTTCCTCCTTGTTTACACTGGTGTTTCTCCCTTTGACTGTGATCCTGCAAAGTGTATATCACAAAAGCTTATATCTTAGAACAAGAGGCAGAAACAGATTTGTACATGTTATTTATTGAGTAAGGCATTTGCATGTCTGAGGCTGAAAGATAAATATAAAAGAAGTACTGGGGATTTCCATCTCAGTGAAATTTCTAGGTGTCCAGTGGTGTGCGGCATGTTGAGATAATCCTTCTAAGGTGAAGGATACGCTGGTGCATCTAGTCCCTCCCATGACCAAAGAAGAAGCACAAATGTCTATTTGACCTCTTGGGATTTTGGAGACAACATATTCCTCATTTGGGTGAGCTATTCTAGACTTTTTACTGAGTGAACTGAAAAGCCACTAGCTTTGAGTGAGGACTAGAACAAAAGGAATCTCTGCAATAGGGCCTGCCTGCTGTGTAAGCTGCTCTGCCACTTGGACCATATGATCCAGCAGATTCAATAGAGATGCTTTCTGGAGACTGGCTGATGCCTCTAGGAGAATCACAGTATAGACCTTTAGGATTTTGGAGCAAAACCTTGCCATCCTGTGCACATAATTACTCTTCTTTTAGGAAATAGCTGTTGACCTGCTGGTCCATAATAGGGACTAAATGTTTAAACAGTGGGCTATCAAGTTACCGTGAGACGAGTGGACTATAATGGGCTGGATCTTGTCTGACCCACTGAGCCATAAAATTGAGCATACACAGCAGCACTCAATCATAAAGTGGAAGTGGGTTATACAAGACAGCTCAAGTAGATCTCGAAGATACAGGTAAGTTACCTGAGGAGGTTACCCAAATGGCTCTGATGCTTAAAACTACTACATTACCTTCTATTTCTCAACCTGCTGCTTTGGCCTCCTGGGGGAGTTCCTTGTAATCAGTTGATTGAAGAAGAGAAAACGGGTTTCATCTACAGAGGGTTTTGGATGACATGCAGATACCACCTGAAAGTGGATAGCTGCAGCACATTTCTGGGATGACCCTGAAGGAAAATGGTAAGAGTATCTCCCAGTGGATGAAACTTTGAGTAGTGTACCTGGTTGTTCATTTTTCTTGTAAAGAGAAGTAGTCAGAGAAATGGTCCTTGGAAGGAGAAATGTCACCAATGGTTTGGCTGGGTGATCAGCAAATTGGAAGGAACATGACAGGAAAATGATGACAAAGAGGTCTATGGAAGAGGTTTGTGGATAGACCTTTCTGAGTGGACAAAACACATGAAGATATTTGTATCCCACATGAATGCTCACCAGAAGATGACTTCAGCAGAAAATGTTAATAGTCAAGTGGAAAAAGTGGCCCATATTGTGGAAAACAGACACTCCTGTCAGAGGTTATCCATGGAATCAGCTACATGGACTTCCATTCACCAAAGCTGACTTGTCTACAGCCACTACTGAGTGTCAATCTGCAGCAGCAGAGATGCACACTCAGTCCCTGATATGGCACCATTCCCCAAGTGATTAACCTGTTACCTGGTGTCAGATTATATTGAACCACTTCCATCATGAAAGGGGCAACAGTTTGTTCTAACTGGTTGTGATGGTTAGGTTCTGGTATCAACTTGGCCAAATGATTATGCCCAGTTGTCTGATTAGGCAAGGAGTGGCCTGACCATTGCTACAAGGATATTTCATGGCAGCTTGATAAATTAAGTTCTTGCCTGCCATGCCAGTGACCTTGGTTGGATTCCTGGTGCCTGTCCATGCAAAAAAAAAAAAAAATTATAGAGGAGTATAATTAACCCATAAAATGGGGCAATGACAATAGGTACCATATGGAGAAAGAAGAACATATATGATGAGAGAGCTGGGATCTGTATGAGAAATTGGAAGGAGGTCACTATAGCTGTATGTTCTCATGAATATGGTGAGGAAGAGTAAAAGATGGCATTGGAATTAGATGCATCATCAGTTGATGCATCTATGGCTGATTACATCTGCTATTAACTAAAGTATGTCTCCTACAATGAGAAAATCTAATTAATCGAAGGCTTTTAAGGGAGAAGATAGAGTTTTTCACTGCTTTTTCAGCCTGGGAATCTCTCCTGTGGAATTGGTCCTGACTTGTCATTGGAGCTGCCAGTTTCACAGCTTGTCCTGCAGATCTTGGACTTTTCTATTCCCATGGTTGCATGAGACACCTTCATAAATCTCATATTTACAGATCTCTTCTGTTGGTCCTGTTTCTCTAGAGAACCCTGACTAACACAGCTTGGTAACAGGAGTGATTCTTGAGAAACAGAATCTTAAAAATGGGTTTTTACAATTGGTTTTCTACTCTGACTATACTCAGAGGCACTAATGGCTCTGTTTCAAAAAATCAAGATGGCTCTGACAGTCCATGGGGTGGAATGGCAAAAGGGATACTCAAAATATCACCATTACATTCTACTAATTGTATGCTCATATGAGGCAAGACTCTGGGTGATAATGCTTTTGACTCCTTTATGGAGTTTTGTGGGAATTAAGAGGTATAATGATGTTAGCTGGTTGTTGTTAGATATGCTGGATACAGTGATGAGGGAATGGGATGAGCTGAAGGCTTAAAATTTGAAACTTCAGTGCCACAAGAATGATATAAAAGTTTCCTTGTGTGTCCTCAGAGAAAATCTTATTTCCTATGTGTGCAGAGTTGAGATCTCTGAAAAACAGACACAAAGCCTCATTGCGTGAGTAGCAGATTTAAAATATAAACTAAAATCTCAACCTTGATGGATGTCTGCTGTTAAAGTAAGAGCTTTGATTGGAAAAGAATGGGATCCTGAAATATGCATGTGGGTTGGTGATATATGGCTTGATAATGACGATGTTGGGGAGAATGAATCCCTGGAATCTGCACTGTCCTGAGGAAACAGCCATTTAACTTCCAGCATGCCTTGAGAAAACAGCTTCCTGGCCTCCAGTCCAAGGAGTCTGCCATCCAATCTCCACCTATAACCCTTCAGTGCCTGCTAAACCTGCAATCACTTCCCCTGGGGATAAATAGGCCTCATTTCCCTGTCTGGAGTGGAGCAACTAGTCCTATTTTACCAAATGAAGCTGCAATAGAATACCCTGAGGTAATTGGCTTGAAAGACACTTCTATTTCTTTCATGACCTACCCCAACCACCTTTCTTTTCTTCAAGATGTATAACTAGACTAAAGTCTCAACAGGCCCCAAAAGGTGAGGTACAAAGTGTGACCAATGAGGAGTAAACTACACTCCAAAAGAACTGCATGAGTTTTCAAATCTACATAGACAGAAATCAGGGAAATATGTGTGGGAATGGATATTAAGGGTGTGGGCTAATGGTAGAAGGGATATAAATTTAGATCAAGTTGAATTTATTGATATGGTCCCACTAAGCAGAGATTCTGCATTCATTGTTGTAGCTTGAGGGGTTAGAAAGGGCATTAAAAGTTTGTTTGGGTGGTAGGCTGAAACATGGATAAAAAGGTGCACACTACCTGAGGTAAAATGCCAGAACTACATTGATGAGGGGATCCAGCGGCTTAGAGAAATGAGAATGTTAGAGTGGATTTATCATGAAAGACCTACTCACACACTTCAGGTATGTCCACATGATGCATCTTTCACCAGAATCTTGAGAAATAAATTTGTAAGACTAACTCCAACAACTCTGAAGAGCTCTGTAGTCACCCTTCTCTGTAGGTTGGATATTACTGTGGGAACTGCTATCCCTGAACTGTAATCCTTAAACACAATGAGGATGAATGGATCCTGGGTCAACAGGTGATGACAATAACCATATGCAAGATGGGTGTAGCTACCATAATGGACAGCAGACTCAAAGCAATAGTCAAAATAATCTGACTCACAGAGACTTATAACATTTGCTAGTAGATTGTAGGGTGCTTACAAGAAAAATAGATGGACAGTCAAATTCTTTTTTGAATTGTATAAGCAGAAGAATTCTCAGTCAAGTGAAAAGATAAGTTAGACTTAGTTAGAATTACAAAAACAGAGAATTATGGCTCCTTAATCAATTCCCAGACTTGAGAGAGTTTACAGACCCAGAGTCCCTCGAATGAGAGGAAGGCCAACTATCACTGGGGAAGGACCTTTTTACACTGCCCAAAATATATCCTGTTAACCTTCCTCCCAGCTTCCCCCAAGGAGACCTATGGCCTTTCATCAGGGTGACTATGTACTGGGGAAAAGGAAATAATCAGATATTTTAGGGATTATTAGACACAGACTCAGAAGTGACACTGATTCCAATAGACCCAAAACATTACTTTGGTCCACTAGTGAGAGTAGGGGATTATGGAGATCAGATAACCAATGGAGTTTTAGCTCAGATCTGTCTCAAAGTGGGTTCAGTGAGTACCTGGACCCATTCTGTGGTCAGTTCCCCAGTTTCAGAATGCATAATTGGTAACCACATACTCGGCAACTGGTGGAATCCCCATATTGGTTCTCTGATTCAGGGAGTAGGAGTTATTAAGGTAGGAAAGGTCAAGTGGAAGCCATTAGAACTGCCCCTACCTGGTAAAATAATGAACCAAAAGCAATGCTGTATACCTAGAGGGATTGCAGAGATTAGTGCCGTTCTTAAGGACTTGAAGGATGCAATGGTGGTGATTCCCACCACATCCCCATTCAATTTTCCTATTTTGCCTGTGCAGAAAACAGATGGGACTTGGAGGATAACAGTGGATTACCATAAATTTAACCAGATGATGAATCCAATTGCAGCTGCTGTTCCAGATGTGTTATCATTGCTTGAGAAATGATACATTGCCTGGTACCTGGTATGTAATTATTGATCTAGAAAATGCTTTTTACTCAATAGCTATCAGTAAAGACCACCATAGACAGTTTTCATTCAGGTGGCAAGGCCAGCAGTATACCTTCACTGTCCTGCCTCACGGGTATATCAACTCTCCAGCCTTATGTCACAATTTTATCTACAGGGAACTTTATCATTTCTCCCTCTCACAAGACAGCACATTGCTCCATTATATTGATAATATCATGTTGATTGAACCTACTAAGCAAGAAGTAGCACCCACTCTAGACTTAATGGTAAGGCACTTGCAGGTCAAGGGATGGTAGATAAATCCAACAAAAATACAGGGAACTTCCACCTCAGTGAAATTTCTAGGTGTCTAGTGGTATGGGCATGTTGAGATAAACCTTCTAAGGTGAAAGATAAGCTGTTGCATCTGGCCCCTCCTATGACCAAAAAAGAAGCACAATACCTAGTTGGCCTCTTTGGATTTTGGCGACATTCCTCATCTGGCTATGCTACTCAAGCTCATTTACCAAGTGATGAGAAAAGCTGCTAGTTTTGACTGCAGATCAGAAGAGGTGGTTCTGTGACAGGTCCAGGCTACTGTGCAAGCTGCTCTTTCACTTGGGTTATATAATCCAGTAGATCCAATGGTGCTGGAAGTATCAGTGGCTAATAGGGATGCTTTCTGGAGACTTTGGAATGCCTCTATTGAAGAATCACAATGCAGACCCTTAGGATTTTGAAGCACAGCCTTACCATATAACTACTCTCCTTTTGCTACAGGTCCTTAATAGAAACTGAATGCTTAATCATGGGCTACCAAGTTACCATGAGACCTGAATTGCCTATCATGAGCTGGGTGTTGTCTGACACACCAAGCCATAAAATTAGGTGTGCATAGCAGCACTCCATCATAAACTGGAAATAGTATATTAGAGGTAGGGCTCAAGCACATCCTGAACACACAAGCAAGTTACCTGGAAGTGGTTCAAATGTCTATGGCCCCACTTCTGTCATATTACCTTCTCTTTCTCAGACCATAGCTATGGCCTCTTGGGGAGTTTTTTTTTTTTTAATTTGCATATGGGGAGGAGGCACCAGGGATCGAACTCCAGACCTCCAGCACGGCAGGTCGGAGCTCTGCCTGCTGAGCCACGGCAGCCGCCCTCTTGGGGAGTTTTTATAGTCAGCTGACTGAGGAAGAGAAAACTCAAGCCTGTCTTAGAGATGGTTCTGCTTAATATGTAGGGACCAACCAGAAGTGAACAGCTGCAGCTCTACAACCCCATTCTGGGATGTCCTTAAAGGAGAGTGGTGGGTGTAAATTCCAGTGGGCAGAACTTTGAGCAGTGCACCTGGTTGTTCATTTTTCTTGGAAGGAAAACTGGCCAGAGGTGCATTTGTATATTGACTCTTGGCTATTGCTAATGGTTTGGCTGGATGTCAGGAACTTGGAGGGAACATGATTGGAAAATTAGTGACAAAGAGGTCTGTGGAAGAGGTATATGGATAGATCTTCAAGTGTGCAAAGAAGTTGAAGATATTTGTGTAAAAATACTGATGTGAATGCTTATCTGAGGATGACTTCAGCAGAGGAAGGTTTTAATAATCAAACAATAAGATGATCTGTCGTATGGATGTAAGTCATCCACTTTCCTCAGCCATTCCTGCCATTGCCCAATGGGCTCATGAACAAGGTGGGCATGGTGGTAGGGATGGAGGGTATACATGGGCTGAGAAACATGGACTTCCACTCACCAAACACTGACTATGACCACTGCTGAGCGTTCAATCTGCCACCATCAGAGACCCACACTCAGTCCCGAATATGACCTGATCACCATTCCCTGAAGTGATCAACCTGTTACCTTTTGGAAAGTTGATTACATTGGACCACTTACATCATAGAAGGGGCAGCAATTTATTCTAACTGGAATAGACAGGTACTCCAGATATGAGTTTGCATTCCCTGTACACAATGCTTCTGCAAATACTACCTTATATGAACTTATAGAATGTCTTATCCACTGTCTTGGTATTCTACACAGCATTGCTTCTGATTAAGGAACCCACTATACAGCAAATGAAGTGCAGGAATGGGAAAATGCTCATGGAATTCTCTGGTTTTACCATGTTCCCCATCACCCAGAAGCAGCTGGATTGATTAAACAACGGAAAGGCCTTATGTAGACCCAATTAAAGTGTCAACTAGGTGGCAATACCTTGCAGAGCTGGAACAATGTTCTCCAGGAGGCTATGCATGTTCTGAATCAGCATCCACTCTATGGTGCTGTTTCTCCCATAGCTAGGATTTCTGGGCTCTGGAATCAAGGGGTGGAAATGAGAGTGGTACTACTCACTATTATCCCTAGTGATTCCCTAGGAAAATTTTTGCTTCCTGTTCCTTAAACAGACCTTTGCTGGTCTACAGGTCTTAGTTTCAAAAGGAGGAATGCTCCTTCCAAGAGACACAACAACGATTCCACTGAATTCAAAATTAAGGCTGCCACCTGGCCACCTGGAGCTTCTCATGCCACTGAATCAAGCATGAAAGAAGATTACTGTTCTGTCTGGGGTGATTGATCCTAACAAGGGAAAATAAGACTGCAACTTCACAGTGGAGGTAAAGAAGAGTTTTTCTGGAATTAGGAGATCCCCTAGGGTGTCTCTTAGTTTACCATGACCTGTGATTAAAGTCAATGGAAAACTGCAACAACCCAATCCAGGCAGGATTACCAATGGCTCAGAAACTTTAGGAATGAAGGTCTGTGTTACCCCACCTAACAAAGAACCATGGCCAGCTGAAGTGCTTGCTGAGGGCAAAGGGAACATGGAATGGGTAGTAGAAGTACATAGTGATAAATATGAACTATGACCACAGGCTCAGTTACTGAAATGAAGACTATTTTCTCCTTGTTTTTTTAGGAATATGTTTGCATTTGTACATAAGCAAATATCTTGTTTTCCTCTCATAATGTAACATAAATTGTATTGCTCATTTTATATTATTTAAGTCATAGGATATGAAGTGTAAGAGTAATGTTATCTAAGGATTTGCACCCTATTCTGGAGAGATGTAGTGTGTTTCCAGTTGTACACAGGACAGTTGAGTATCGTTAAGTGAAACATATGTCTGCTATTGTGTTCTATTTGGAAATTAAGCATGTTTCAAGGTGATATGTATAGCTTTCAAGTTGACAAGGGGTGGACTATGATGGTTAGACTCCAGTGTCAACTTGGCCAAATGATTATGTCCAGTTGTCTGGCCAGGCAAGCACCAACCTGACTATTGCTGCAAGGATATTTCATGGTTTGTTGATAAATCAGAAGGCTGATATATTAAATCATCAGTCAGTTGATTGCATCTCTGGCTGATTACATCTGCAGTCAACTGAGGCATGTATCCACCAACAAGATAATCCTTTCAGCTGGAGGTTTTTAAAGGAAGAAGAGACTCTTTCACTGCCTTTTCAGCCAATGAGCCTCTCCTGTGGAATTCATCCATACTCTTCATTGTAGTTGCCAGCTTCACAACTTGCACTATGGAGTTTGGACTCTTCCATTCCCACAGTTGTGTGAAGCACCCTTATAAATCTCATGTTTACAGATCTCTCCTGTTGGTTCTGTTTTTCTAGAAAACTCTGACTAACAATGTTATAGACACACATTTTAGATGTAGGTTTGCCTTCCCTTTACCCAATGCTTCTGCCAATACTGCATCCATGGATTTATTGAATGACTTATCCACTTTTATGTTATTCCACACAGCATTGCTTCTGATCAAGGAAACAATTTCATAGCAAATGCTGTGCAGATATGAGCATATGCTCATGAAATTTACTGGTCTTACCATGTTCCCCATCATCTTGAAGCAGCTGGATTGATATAATGCAGGCATGGACTTTTTAAGACATAATTACAGTGCCAATTACATGGCAATACCTTGCAGGACTGGGCAATATTCTCCAGGAGGCTGTGAATATTCTAAATCAGCATCTACTCTATGGTGCTGTTTCTCCCATAGCCAGGATTCACAGTTCAGGAATCAAGGGGTGGAAATGGGAATGGCATCACTCCCCATTGCTCCTACTGATTCACTAGAAAAATCTTTGTTTCCTAAATTGGCAACCTTAATTTTTTCTCGTGTACAGGTCTTAGTTCCAAAAGAAGGGTTCTTCCTTCAGGAGACACAGCAATGATTCCACTGAACTGGAAGCTAAAACTGCCACCTGGACACTTTGCATCTCTGAATCAACAGGCAAAGAGAAAATTACCTTACTAATGTGATTGATCCTGACTATCAAGGATAAATAAGACTGCTACAAGTACACAATGGAGGCAAAGAAGAGTTTGCCTAGAATACAGGCAATTCTCTAGGATGTCTCTTAGTGCTACCATGTCCTATGATTAAAGTCAATGGAAAACTGCAACAACCCAATCCAGGCATGACTACCAATGATTGGCAAGAATCTTCAGGAATGAAGGTTTGGATGACCCCACCAGGCAAAAAAACCATGTCAGTTGAGGTGCTTGCTGAGGGTAAAGGAAATATGGAATGGGTAATGGAAGTAATAAATGTAATAAACAGTAATTAGTAAAAGTAATAAATAGTATAGTAATAAATATGAACTACAACCACAAATCCAATTACAGAAATAAGACTGTAATTGTATGAATATTTCTTCCTTGTTTTGATATGTATATGTTTGTATGTGTACATAAGCAAATATTTTTGGTTTCTTCCCTATCTTATTTTATCATATGAAATAATTTATATTAGTTTTATGTAACAATTTATAAGATACAGGATATCAAACTTAAGAGTGAATATTACCCAAGACTTACAGCCTATTCTGGAGAGATTTGGTGCATTTCTGGTTGTACACAGGACAGTTGAGTATTAGGTGAAAAATTTGCTTGTTACTGCTTTTCATTTAGAGAATAAGTGTCATTTAAGGTGATGTATATGGCTGCCCAATTGAGAATGGGTGGACTGCGGTAGTTACATTCATGTGTCAACTTGGGCAGTTCATGGTGCTCCGTTGTTTGGGTAAGCAAGCACTGGCCTAATTGTTGTTGTGTTTCATGGGCTTAAACCATCAGTAGTTTGATTGCATCTCTCCCTGACTATATCTACAATTAACTGAGGATATTGCCTTCAACAATGAATGATATCTCTTCCAGTCATTTGAAGGCTTTAAGAGAAGTGATAATTTTAGCAACCAGAAGAGAGAATTTCCACCTCTACTTAAGCTTTTCATCAGCCACCTTTTAACTAGGGAATTAATTGTAAAGCTTCATTTGATTTCCCAGGTTGCAGCCTGCCCTAAAGAATTTGGAATTGTGCACCATCCCCCGGTTGCCGAAGACAATTTTATAAAATCTCATGATATTTGCAGACATCTGTTAGTTCTGTTTCCCTAGGGAACCCTAACTAATATAGCACTTAAAGTTAAAAAAATTATGGATAAGTACAGTTAACCCATAAAATGGGGTAATGGCTATATGTGCTGTTTGTCAGAAGGAAAAACATATGTAAAGATGAGAATGCTGCTTTAAGATGATGAGATAGATCCTTATCATCTATGATGAGATAGATCCAATATAACTTACAGGGCCCTGTAAATACAGTGAAAAAGAGTAAAAGATTGTACTGGAAATGGAAATTTGTTCTGTGCTTTTAAAAGTCCTGAAAGCCAAGTTAAGGGACTTGGAGGTTATTTTCTATTTTCAAAACACCTCCTCAGTCCTGCAATGGATTTATCCTCCGCCATTTTACTCTGTTCTGATCTACATTTCAGGGAGCTGACCACTACAGACCAGGTCATCTAGATCCTGGCTGACTAGTTTGCTTTTAGATATGGTCAACAAGATGTACTGGCAGAAATTTGGAGGGGGGAGAAGAGAGAATTTTGAGGTATTGCTTCCTCCTTGTTTATAAGGCTTGTTCATACTGGTGTTTCTGCCATTTACTATGTCCCTGCACAGTGTATGGCACAAAGGCTTATATCTTAGACTGGGCCTGAGAGGCAGAGACAGATATTTGAGCATGCTATTTATTGAGAGCATAAAGGAAACTGGATAGGCCTAGGGAAGGAGTTGAGCTTTAGTCCTGTCTCACTGAGAATACTACAGGAGGCACTGTCTGCAGAGGTGGGCCCATGTTGAGGCAAGAAGGCAAGCCTTCTGTTCTATAGATGGGATCATTATGGGATGTGAGCTTTCCTTAGCTGTTGAGGGGATATTCTTACAGGCTCCTCTTTAGTGTGAGGCAATTCTTCAGAGTATAGGAAAGCTGTAAATTATTATAATGAAAACTCACATGAGTGGAATTATCAGCACAGTACATCAATAGGCACCCTTGTCCATGTCTTGAACTTCTCAGAACCATTTGCTCACATATTTCTATCATCCAAATGAGAATGCAATCCATATCATGTATGAACATGTACATTATCAGAAAAAAGATACGTATCTGTATAAAAGTCTTTATAAAATGTTTATAAAAATAAAGATTTTATAAAAATCTTTATAAAATGTTTTGTTTATTCTGTTATTTACTGACAAATATTAAAATTTCTATGACTTTATTTATTATTTTTACTTGCAGTTCTGTTTTTGTGTTTGTTTACTATATTTTGAAGCTGTTTTATTGGGTACCTAAACATTTAGAATTGTTATAGCTTCCCTGTTATGTTCTTATTTTTCCCTAGTAGTTTTATACCTTAATATGTATATCTTTTTTCTGGTATTAGTAGAGCTATAGTAGCTTTCTTTAGGTTAGGGTTTGCATGAATTAACATTTATAAGCCACATAAATTTTTTTTCTATACTATATTTCAGCTGTGTTTTTTGTAAGGAACATAAAAAGATGAATTTAAATCATTTTTCTTCTGAAAATCTCATTATTATTTGTAATCATGTCATTTATCTCATTTATACTTAATGTAATAATTACTTGTCTTAAGATTTGCCATTCAATAGATGTTTTTCTTTGTTTCACATGTTCTAATTTTATTTATTTATTTATTTATCTTTGCTTTCCTAAAGACTGCTATTTTATTAATCCATTTCCCCTTCTATAAACTTATTGGCTATATAATCTTTTACTATTTATTTAGGGATCAATACAGATATTATAATAAGTACTTTTGAGTGATCAAAATCCAATATAAATAGAGTATCTTCCTATGTACATGAAAATACTTAGAACATTTAACTTCATTACACTCCTTCCTAATTCATATGTTCTTATTGTTTATTTTATTTTAACTTTCAGTACAGTTTAAAACTAGAAAGATATATTAATAGTAATCTTATATAGAGTGACTTTCATTTAATCTGTCACAGATGTAAACTTTCTTGAATGTTTATTCATTTTTGCATCTCTAAACTATGTTTATCTTGAATATCCCTTTGTACCTAAAGCAGACACTCTGATATTTGTGTAAGAGTTTGATGGGGACTGGTTGCATGAAAATTTCTTCATTTTCGCTTTATTCCTTCTATTCCCTTAGTTTTGAAGATATAAGAATCAAGTTGACAATTCTTTGCTTTCAGTACTTTGAAGATACTATTCTATTAAATTCTCAGTGCATTTTTTTTATGTTAGCTGATAGTCTTATTTTGCTCATAGAAGGCAATCTGTCATTTTTTTTGCATCTAGCTTATTTTAAGATTTCTATCTATTTCTCTGATTTTTTTTCGGTTTTGCTAAATAGGCTTAGATTTAGTATATGGTTAATATTGTACCTCACTCTTGCTCTTTCATTTTCTTCATTTTTTTCTCTGCATATTTTATTTGATCTATCTTCCATTTCATTTATTCCATTTCTGGCTATGTTTAATTAATGTTAAAATAATTCATTGAAATATTGATTTGTCATTTCATTGTTCATTTATTTATGGTTTATTCATTATTTATACTTTCCTGTTGACCCTCTTGATCTTGCTTTTTCACCCTGTGAATATATTTAGCATAGGCACTTTAAGAATTCTTTCTGATAAAGCCATTATCTGTCACCTTTAGGAATTTTTCTATTGGCTGCTGTTTTATTCACATTAGAAATATTTTTTGTTGATTTGAAGGTTTAATTATTTTTTATTGAATGTTAGTCATTGTATATAAAAACTGTAGAAATATTTCAAGTTTAGGAAAATAGTATCTTTCTACACTGAAGATTAAATGTTCGCTTCTAAGAAATAGCTACAGGCACTAAAGAAACAGAATCATCTTTTCCAGTTTCAATGGTTGAAACCATTTGAAAATTGCCTTTAGTTCTTGGAACACTGGTCTACTTCCAGTTTCTCCTGCTTCACTGGATCCAAACCCAAGGATGGTCTATGTCAGTGGGCAGGGTGGATGAAGGGCATTAAGTATATTGGCATATATTGGGCTAAAATTTACTACCAGCTTTATTGCACACTCCAAACTGTTGCTTAAGCTCTTTCCTACAATTTGCACATACCACTTGTATTAGTTAGGGTTCTCTAGAGAAATAGAATCAATAGGGAACACTCACAAATATAAAATTTATAAGTGTCTCACGTGACTGTGGGAACGCAGAGTCCAAAATCCACAGGGCAGGCTGTGAAACTGACGATTCCGATGGAGGGTCTGTACAAACTCCACAGGAGAGGCTCACCAACCAAAGCAAGAAGAAGCCTGTCTATTCTGAATCCTCCTTAAAAGGCTTTCAGTGATTACATTAAGCATCACGCATTGCAGAAAACACATCCCTTTGGCTGATTACAAATGGAATCAGCTGTGGATGCAGCTGACATGATCATGATTTAATTCTAAGAAATGTCCTCATCGCAACAGACAAGCCAGAACTTGCCCAACCAGACAAACAAGTACCACCATTTGGCCAAGTTGACACATGAACCAGACCATGACAGTCCACCCCTTGTCAACTTGGCAGGTATACATATCACCTTAAATCATACCTAATTTCTAAATAAAAAACAATAAAACACACATTTTTTCTTTCACCTAACAATACTCAACTGTCCTGAATATAACTGGAAACACATTAAATCTCTCCCGAATAGTGTGTAAATCCTTGGGTAATATTCATTCTTAAACTTGATATCTTACAACTTAAATAATATACATGAACAAAACAGAATTAGAGTCCTTGTTTCTGTAACTGCTCATGTGGTTGAAGTTCATATTTATCACTACCTTCTTCCACTACCCATTCCATGTTCCCTTTGCCCTCAGCAAGCACTTCAGCTGGCTGTGGTTCTTTGCCTGGTGGACTGACCCAAAACTTCATTTCTGAAGTTTCAGACCCATTGGTACTCCTGCCTGGATTGAGTTGTTGCAGTTTTCCATTGATCTTAACCACAGGAAATGGTAGTACCAAAAGACAGACTAGGAGATCTCCTATATTCCAAAAAAACTCCTCTTTACCCCCACTATGTAGTTGCAGTCCTACTTCCCCCTGAAAGTAAAGGTCAGTCACCCAGACAATAATGTACTCCCCTTCTTGGCTTGTTGGTGCAGTTGCATAAGTAACCCAAAATGACTAGGTGGCAGTCTTAGACTCCAGTTTAATGGAATCATTGTTATTTCTCCTGGTGGAAGCACTCCCTGTTTTGAAACTAAAACCCTAAAACCTGCAGACCAGCAGAGCTTAGGGTCACAGGGACAGAAAGTAAAAATTTTCCTAGTGGATCACTAGGGGTAATAGTCAGTGGTACCACTCCCATTTCCACCCTTTGGTTCCTGGACCCATGGATCCTGGCTATGGGAGAAACAGCACCAAACAGCAGACACTGATTTAGAGCACATACAGCTTCCTGCAGTACATTACCTCAGCCCTTCAAGGTATTGCTATCTAGTTGGCATCATAATTGAGTTTTCAAAAGGTTATTTCACCATTCTATCAACCAAGCTGCTTCTGGATGATGGGAAACATGGTAAGACCAGAGAATTCCATGAGCATGTGCCCATTCCCACACTTCATTTTCTGTGAAGTGTGTTCCTTCATCAGAAAGAATGCTATGTGGAATACCATGATGATGGATAAGGCATTTTGTAAGCCCATGGATGGTAGTTTTGGTAGAAGCATTGCACGCAGGGAAAGCGAACCCATATCCAGAGTGTCTATTCTAGTTAGAACAAATCTCTGCCCCTTCCATGAAGGGAGTGGTTCAGTGTAATCAACCTGCCACCATGTAGCTGTCTGGTCACATTGGGAAATGGTACCATATCGGGGGCTGAGTGTGGGTTTCTGCTGCTGGCAGATTGGGCACTAGGCAGTGGTTGTAGCCAAATCAGCCTTGGTGCCTGGAAGTCCATGTTGCTGAGCCTATGCATAACCTCCATCCTTACCACCATCACCACTTTGCTCATGAGCCCATTGGGCAATGACAGGAGTTGCTGGGGGAAGAGACTGACTGGTATCCACAGAACAGATCATCTTGTCCACTTGATTATTAAAACCTTCCTCTGTTAAAGTCACCCTCTATTCACATGGGACACAAATATTTTCATGTTTTTAGCCCACTCAGAAAGGTCTATCCACATACTTCTTCCCCAGACCTCTTTGTCACCAATTTTCCAATTATTGTCTTTCCAGGTGCCTGACCACCCAGCCAAACCATTAGCAACAGCGCATAAGTCAGTATACAAACACACTTCTGGCCA
>PVIY010030256.1:0-31226 GCA_004026745.1 Myrmecophaga tridactyla
GAAAAGATGCTGAACATCGTTGGCCATTAGGGAAATGGAAATCAAAATTACAGTGAGATAGAACTCCACGCCCACTAGAATAGCTATTATTTAATAATAATAAAAGCACGGAAAGTAAGTGTTGGAGTGAGAATGCAGAGAAATAAGAACGCTCGTACATTGTTAGTAGGAATGTAAAGCGGCACTGCCACCGTGGAATAAACGGTTGGCAGTTCTTCAAAAAATTGAAACATAAAATTGCTATATGACTTGGCAAAAAAAGATCTCACTTCTAGGTCTTTTCTCAAAAGCAGGTATTCTGATAAATATCTGTGCACCAATGTTGGTAGCAGCATTATTCACAATAGCCAAAAGATGGAAGCAACCCAAATGTCCATCAACAGATGAATTGATAAACAAAATGGTGGTATGTACATAAAACGGAATATCACTGAGCCACAAAAAGATGAAGTTCTGATATCTGCTATACAATATGGATAACCTTTGAAGACATTTTGATTGAAATAAGATACAAAAGGACAGATATTATATGATTTATGAAATAACTAGAATATGTAAATTTATAGCAATAGCAAGTAGATTCCAAGTTACCAGCAGCAGGGGAGGGAAAAGGGGGAATCAGTGCTTAATTGGTGCAGTTTTTGTTTGGAGTGATGTAAATTTGCTAAGGGTTATGGTAGCACCACGCTGAGAATGTAATTATTGCCACTGAATTTTATATTTGAAAGTGGTTAAAATGGGAAATTTTATGTTATATATATGTTATTACAATAAAAAAACTACCCAAATTACCAGTTACTAACTCAAATTACTCAAACTACTAACTGCTAACATATCTTTTTCCTTGTTTGCATAATTTTGGCCAAAATGATGAGTCCCTTCCTGATATTAGTTTAATTTGCACCTTTTTGATACATTTCAAATTAGGATGAACAACTTTTTATCCCAAAGTCTGTAAAATGAAGGGGGTTGAAAGAGACGTAGCACTTAATAACCAATTTGTTTGAGCCAATCCAGATGTCAAGCTTTAATAAATACTACATATAATTTCCTCAGACTTTGTCCCATAGAGGGCTTTGTATGTGTATTTGTTTCTGTCAAGAGGGAAGAGATACAGTGAAAACAGGTAAATATTTTCCACCAGACTAATTTACCTTTTCTTTTTCTAGAAACCTGTGGATTTTTGTATCTAAATTTACCGAGTTTGATGCAAGAAAGTTGCACAAATTATATAAGCATGCTATTAAAAAACGACAGGAATCTCAGGTAAATTAATGCATCACATTTTTTCCTCTTAATGCTTTAAAACCAAGAGACATTCTTCCTTACAGAAGAATCTAATTACTAAAGTAGAAGAATTAAAGGAAATAGAAAATCAGCATTACAATACCACAATAATTGTTGCAGCCAGGATCCACCAATGGAAGCTAAAATTAGCAGGGGAAAAAGAAACAAGATATTAGAATAGTCTAAAAATATATACCCCAAGATGTTTATTAAGTACAAAAAAAATTAAATAGAAGTTTTAAATATGTATAAATATTTATAGAGGAAAAACCTAGCTTTCATCAATTTTTAACCAAGTGGTTAAAGATTGTGTCACGGAAGTGACATGAGCTCCCTGTTACAGTGCACTGAGAAAATATTACCTCACTTGTGTGATAGTCCTGCAAAAATGTATAACCTCAGTCAAGAGAAAACATTTAACAAACTCAAATTGAGGAACAGTCTACAAAATCTGTCCAGGGCTCTTCAAAAGTGTCAAGATCATGGAAGAAAAGATTAAGGAATTGTGTGTCATAGATTTGAGAAAACTAAGGAGGCATGACAACTGAGTGTGATACAGGACATCAGATTGGTTCCTGGAACAGAAAAAAAGGATATTAATGGAAAAATGTGAAATCTGTCATTCAGCTGATAGTATTTGTACCTATGTTAATTGGTTTGTAATAATGTGTCGTTATGCTTTGGTTATGTAAGATTATTAACATTAGGAGAAGCTGGGTGAAGGGTGTATGGGCATACTTGATATTATTTTTGCAACTTTCCTAAGTCTAAAATTATTTCAAAATACTAAAAAAAATGTTTTTTAAGTCATGGGATAAATAGTTGGGGCTTAGGATAAAAGAGATTTGTTAATGTCACGTGTACATTCTAATACCTTGTGTGAGGACTTCTTTCACTGTCAGGAATTTCTTTTTAAAGACTTTATTTTCTGTTTCGTAAGAATATTTGAAATCACTTATAAAATATTCTTACTTATGTGCATTTATTTTAGCAAAACAGTGACCAGAACAGCAACTCGAATGTCCATGTTATTAGAAATCCAGGTCAGTAATCCTATCATTATTTTACAGAAAAAGTTTTAATTTTTTTTCTTGTGTTTTAAACAAATTACAAAAAGGGTTTTGTTTAGTTTTTTTAATAAAAAGTGTTCTTAAGTTGTTTTTACTTAAAATACCTTTATATTGAGAAAATAGATTCTAATATATAGAGTATATTATATAAAATCTGTATCGTAAATAATCCTTTTTAGCTTATTGTAAATTTTTCCATAAGTGATTCCGCTTATTGTAGATTTTTAGAAATTGTGTGGACAAATTCGTGTACATTCTCGTAAGTATAGCTGGTCTGTCTTAGAGGGAGATGGGCTCCATATTTTTCAGTTATAACTTTTCACATTTTTTAATCAAGTGACCCATTTTAAGCCTTAGTACTGTTTTTATACAGTGTTTCTAGCTGTTCTAACTACCTCTCTGTGGATTGAATCTTGTTTGGCAGGAGTTGAAACTGTAATTCTTGTTATAAGGCAGCAAAGGTAAAGTTATTTTTGCTTACCACATATTTTAAAATCATTAACTAAAGTTGGCCTTTTTTCTAACAGATGTGGAAAGATTAAAAGAAAATACAAATCACGATGATAGCAGCAGGGACAGTTATTCATCTGATAGACACTTATCTCAGTATTTTGACCATCAGAAAGACCGACATCAGGGAGATTCTTACAAAAAGAGTGATTCCAGGAAGAGACCGTATTCTTCATTTAGTAATGGAAAAGAGCATCGTGATTGGGATCACTACAAGCAAGACAGCAGGTAAACTTGACGGTCACTTTTGAAATTTTGCTTACGTCTTGTCTTTCTCCTTTTAATTTTATTTGTTGCATTTGACTTATCAGCCAAATCAGCCAATTCAGTCTTTAGTCAAAACAAGGTTCAGATGAAAAAAAGGTATTTGATTTTAAGAAAAATCAACATTTAGTACTTTTTTTAATATTAAGAACTTAATTTTTCTATAAATAATTCTTTGACTATAAATGCAATATCAAAATATGCAGTAAGAGATGAAAATTGTTGTAGGGAGTTACGGAACTCATTATTGCTTGTTTTGGAGAATATTGGCTCAAATATGCTTCAAACTATATTAGGGTGAATAGAGGTAGAAAATTTGAAATAGGATTAAAATTTGGTGGGGGGAATTCTGCATCCCATATTTTAAAAAAAGTAAAAATAATTTATGTGAATACTCCTCATTTATATTAAACCCAGCAATCTGGGTTGAAGCCATTAATCAATAAGTAGTCTGAAAATAATAACAGAATGCATTTTATGAAATTACTGGTAAAGGAGTATTTTCAGTGTTCAATGGTGGTTATTACAAGCAAACTCCAAATTGAGAAGAATAAAATAAAAGGTTGAAAAAAAAGAAAGAAAACCTTACTTTATATTTTACTCATGTTCACTGTAATAATTACTTCTTGCTGAGAAGTACTGCCACAATATGAACACATTGATTGTGGAATAGTTCTTAACATTAGTAACATTAGAAAGGAGGATAAAATGAAAGGGAAAAGCCATATTTGTTATGATGTGTACTTAAATTTCACAGACTTACAGAGTATAATTTTTATTTGTTTATAATAAGTGACCTTTAGTCAACGAAAAAACATTAAATTATGTTTAGTTATTTTATTTGGGATGACAGGCATTTTAGAGGTTAGTTTTCATTACACTGCTGCATTAACTTCTTTACAGCATACTGCTGCCTTTACATGTGGAGTGTATTTCTTAATGATTCACATCTTAAGTCTTATAAATAGTCAGACTTGAGAAAATTTCAGATACCAACCAATGAAAACTCTCCTTTACAAATTATTTCATAAATGAAATTCTAGAGAAATTTTGTTTTTTGTTTTTGTTTGTTGGTTTTTTGTTTTTTTTTACTGGGAGGCTGAAAAGGCTCTTGATTTCAAGGGTATTATGGATAGTTCCAGTTCTATAATTTTAACCTTGAGATAATTAGGATGCATTAATACAAATTATGCATAGAATAAAAAGTAGCAACCTCTTTAAAATGGGCCTATGAAATTAGTGCTATCTGAGGTGCTCTGTATGGCTCACTTCAGTTTATGAATTGAATTGTTTTTCCTGAAGCATCTAGAGATATTGTACAGTAATTTTTTAGCTGATTTATGAAGTTTTATAATGAAGCACTGAGCAAGAAGACAGTTTTTAAGGATTTTTGTATTTTATTTTTTTAGTAAGATTTTTTATTTGGAAGCATTTTAATTTGCTTTATTTATTTAACTAAAATTCCTTATTTCTCTTTTATTAGATATTACAGTGATAGAGAGAAACACAGAAAACTGGATGATCACAGGAGTAGAGATCACAGGTCAAATTTGGAAGGAAGTTTAAAAGATAGATCTCATTCTGATCATCGTTCTCATTCAGATCATCGGTTACATTCAGACCACCGGTCAAGTTCTGAATATACACACCATAAATCTTCCAGGGATTATAGGTATCACTCAGATTGGCAAATGGACCACAGAGCTTCCAGTAGTGGCCCTAGGTCACCACTAGATCAGAGATCTCCTTATGGCTCCAGATCTCCATTTGAACACTCAGTTGAACACAAAAGTACACCTGAGCATACCTGGAGTAGTCGGAAAACATAACAAAAACTGATACTTTGTTTTTCTGGACTTTTCTTTTAGCCATATATCATAAACCAACACAGTAATTGCCTTACATGACTTGAAAGATATAAACAGATCTTCTATCAGTAGCAGTATTGTTACTTCTTTCCAGGATGCAAGGTCTATTATCCCAACAGAAGAGAAAATATTTTTATATTTAAGGATTATGCTGCACTGTGCTACAGATGTTGTAGTACTTTTTTTTTCTTTTTTAAAGAAATGGAAAATGTTTACTATTACAGGGACCTCAACACTGCCCTCCCATATAGGCTGGATAAAACTGTTTTTAAGTCAGTAATTTTAGACTGACTCCATTTAAATTATGTTTGTATATGAACTTTTAAACCCTGACCTGTGATCATGTTTCAGGAAGGAATGAAAGAGAGTTCTTTTCTTAATAAAGAAAAAACACTCAAGGACTTTGTTCACTTTCCAAAGCTACTTGTTTACATTGTACACTGCGACCACCTTGCCGCTTTTCATCACAAGCTTGAATATTTAAATTCTGTACTTATATCTGTAAAATAGCCAGAAATTTCCTGTTTGTGATCTATTATTATGCCTTTTTTACAAATGAAAATGGCTGTAAATTATTGTAAATGGATTAAATGAGCTTTCCTTAACTTCCCCACCCCCCTTCTCAGGCTTTTTTTGACTGTTCCTTTCCCTACCAACTCAGGCCTTCTTATCATTAAAAAAAAAAAAGAGAAAAAAATCAGTGTAATAACACTTTTTAATGATTTGTCTTGATGGAATCATTGTTAGAATGTAAAAAATGGGGAAAGGGTCCCCTGAATTCCATTAGTTCTCTTTTTATATTGAATATTTTATTAGATACATGTTATTTCCCACCCATCCATCCCCCTCCCTTTTTTTTTCTCTTTTAGCCAATATTGTGTTTGTAGTAACAATAATGAGATGATATGTAAAATCTAAACTGCATGCTCTGGAAACATTTTTTCAGATGCATTTGGTTTAAAAGGGTAGGTATATGAACACTTTCAGACTCCAAAATGGCCAAAAGTTATTGTAAATCCATTTGTTTTCCCTTTTCATGTGGGCAATAATGTCAAATGTGCTATGCAGCCAGGTAACATTTTAGATAAACTTGATTGACTTTTAATATAAACTGTTACAATGCACACCAATTGTACATAAAAACCTTATATATGACAAATTAAATTTAAAAAAGGATATGTGGGCTCCTGTAATTTTCTGCTGCATTCTTATTCCCTTGAGCACTTAACTTTTTTTTTTTAAATAACATTAATCTGCCAGAAAAAAAGGATATTTTGGTAAGCAGTTAAATATTTGGTAATGTGTAACGCTACAGCTAAATCTATTTTAAAGATTATGTGCATCTTGCCATGAAGTAACACTTAGTTCATAGAAAAATCTTTGGACTCTTCTGGCTTCCTGCAAATATTATTTTAGAATGCCTTATATTTATTCACAGATTTTTATTTTGTTATATTCAGTGGAAATTTTCATATCATTTGAAATACATTCTTGGATGTATGCTGTGATGTAACAAATTGAATCTTAACTTTGACAAGTGTAAGTGTGTGAATATATTCCTATATCTGTCCCTGTTAATAGCTGTGGGAGCAGTCTACAGAAACTTGTCCATAGGTATAATGTATTTATAATATTTTCCTCTTACCCAACTAGGTCGAAAATTCATACTATGTACCAGACAAAGCTTTACTTACTTTTTTAAAGTAGTGATCCCTCTTTTAGGTACAGTTGCTCTGAAGAGTGATGAAAAATTTCTTTCCTGGTATATGAGATAACATGTGAGGGATAACTCAGTTTTTAAACATTAATTTATAATTAAATATAAAAGTGATGAAACAACTTAGCACTGGTGCACGTTATTTAAGCTTGTTCACCTTTCTCCACATTTAGTATAAATCTTTTATTTATTCCACAAGACAGCATTTGACTAAAATTATAATGGTAATGAAGTCAAAATATTAACAAAATAAATGGACCAGGGTTAGCATTTATTTTTAATTCATCAACATTTAGCTACAGCATTTGCATTATCTCCTATTGTGCAAATTTTGTAGAAGAACCATATTGCATTTTTTGAGATAATGGAATGGGCTCTTTCTTTACAGTACGGCATTTAGTTGTATATTTCAATCAAGTAATTAGGTGAATTGAATGAAAAATCTGAAACTAACAATTGTTGGAAAATATGTTCCTTATTTGTAAGAAGTCAGCGATTATGTAGAAGAACAAGCCATAAAATTTATTGACACAGAATATTAGGACAGATGTAATAGGGAACATTCTCTATAAAATATGCTTTATTTTCGTCTTTTACGTGCTCATTCTGCTTCACTATTTTTGTCCGTTTTTGCTTATTTTTTCAAGGATGAGAGATTATGCATAGTACTGTAACAACCCTCCACTTTAATACACAATAAATTATTCTTACTAAAAGTAATGGCCTGTTTGCTTATAAAAAAATAATTCTGTTTATGTTAGAAAGTTGTTTTCACACTGGAAAGCTGCTTGGAGTTTGAATGATGTGTTAATTAGGTTCAGAGTGGGTGGTTATTAAAATGACAGCCTTTACAATTGGGTACGATATAATAAATTACATGATAATTCCCTTTTGTAATCTTTTTTTTTGTAGTTTAACGAAAGGGTTGAGTAGATATGTGCTGATATATGCAGATTTTCCATTCATTTTCATGAGACTTAGCAAGAGCATACACAAGGGGTAAATGGCATGATTCTTTGTACCACATTACTTTTTTTTTTTTTTAATAGAAAATGGTCTTTGGACCATAAATAATACTATGTAGTCTATAGCTATGACAGCTGTTTTAAAAAGGGAAATGAGGATAGGCAAAAGCAACTTACTCCTTATAGGTGAAATTTTTAAGACTTTTCATCCTCCATCTGAAACTCAACGTGAATTAGTAAATGTAGCTTAATTGTTAAAGTTTTGAGTAGTTTATTACTTTGCAGATACTGTAAAAAATATTTTAAAATTTTTCTGAATTGGTATATTTGAGCATGTTAATCTAGATGCTTCCATCAAATTATACTTAAATTCAAAAACTAAATTATACATACTGTAGCATATGCAAAATTTGTGATGGGTACAGGCTTGTTAAATGGTGAACAGCTAGACAACAGTACAAAAGCAAAAATATCTTAAGACAAAATGCCAAACTGTTAGTTCCTAAGGCATTCAATTTAGGTCTTTGGAAGAAAATAAATCATTTGAAATTATATTTCTCCTGGCAATGACTAGTAAGTGATTTTATGTAGTGTTTTATGCTAATTTTTTGTGGCAGGGGATTATGTTTGATCTTATTACAGGAAATCTTTGGGTTTATTATAGAGAAAGATGGGGATAGGAAATTTTAACTATGTTAAAGCTAAAGATGAGATTGCTTGGGAAAGTAAGATTAAAGTAAATTCTTTTCAGATTTTTATTATAGAGAAAGATGGGGATAGGAAATTTTAACTATGTTAAAGCTAAAGATGAGATTGCTTGGGAAAGTAAGATTAAAGTAAATTCTTTTCAGATTTTGCAGAATGCATATACAAGTTCTCCAATGCTGCTTCATATACTTGGTTTTCTACCCTAAAAGACTATTGACCACCGTGCCCTTTAGTTTTAAAAAATGTAAATAAAAATTACCCCAACCTTTATTTAAAACCAGATTGGTTGTTCAAACTGTCTGCTGAGTAAAATACTTTTAATCCCATGTTCTACCTTATATTTGCACTTTGATCTAAACATTGAACTGATGAGTCTCCAAAAAAATCATAATGATCCTATTAAATGAACCAAGGATATTGGTTGTGTTGATATAAATTATCTTGCAGAGAACGTGGGTTATGTTGTGGTTTCATTATGGTAGTAGGCTAGTATAAATTACATTTCCAATCTGTAAACTAATTGTGGAACTGAATTTTTTTTTTCCTATTTTTCAAATCTTTGTCTCTGGTGCTCTGCAGTTTCACTATATTGAGTCTAGGTGTGGTTTTAATTTTATTTGATCAAATTTTTCCTCTTATCCATTCTTTTTATTTTCTGGAACTTCTGTGGTTTTGTTATATATGACTTGATTTTTGTCCTCTGACTCAGCTTAGCCATTTTTCCATTTATTTCCATTTCTGTGCTGAATTATCTTCAGCTCCAACAACTACCCATAAACTGATATCCACTTAGACATCCAATAGGAGTCTAATCTTAAAATATGCAAAACCAAACTTAACCTTTCTATACCAATGATATTAAAAAGAAAACTAACTTCCATTGTTTCATAGCTTTGACTAAATGAATGGAATCAAGATTCACAACTCTTAAAGCATTTTCCCTCTGGCTATTTCTGTTGCCTTCTGCTGCACTCTCCCCCATTGCTGTTCTTAGAATGCAGCAGAGAAAACTGGATTTTTGCACTGCATTCCCTCTACCAAGAATGCTTTATCCCTGAATTATGCAGGGCTTGTTCCCTTACTTAATTCAGGTCTCACCCCAAATGGCTCAGGGCTCTAAATTAGCACACACCATTTTTATATCCATTATCTTGCTTTCCTTCTAGCACTTAACCCTACTTGAACTTACTTATCTTGTTCTTCGTTGACTGCCTCCCCACTAGAATGTAAGTTCCATTAAGGCAAGGCACTTTTTTTTTTCTCACTGCTGTATCCACACCACCTAAAAGTGTGTGTCACATATGAATTGTATTTCCTTTATTTTGGTGTCTTTCCCAGAAGTTCTGTGCCCCATAAATGGCCAACATTACCAAATTCTTTGTTTTGCCGTTGTTATCTGTTATCTTGGAGTTTTTAACCCTGAATAATAAGAATCATCTGAGGCACTTAAATATGTAGAAAGAGTAGGTCTGTTTTTTTAGGGTTTAAAATCTGCAGAGAAAGTCCCTGGTAATGTAGTTTCAGGGATTTGAATTTTTTGTTTGACTTGGATAGTACAGAGGTTAATTCCACTGCTACATGTAATATACTTAGGCATACATATAAATGAAGAGAAACTGGTTTCTGTAAGTTATTGCTACTTACACAAAATTATTCTAATACCTTGCAAGGAGCTATGCAAAAACATGGTATATAATAGGATACATAAAACATGTTGATTTATTTCATCTTTTGAATGGAAACATTTTTAGATGATAAACTGTTTTTTCATACAAGGAAAAGAGAGACTGTAGCTTGTAGAGAGACTAATGCAAGAGAAATATGTTGCATTTCCAATGTTTTATATGTTTACATAAGTAAAATTCATCCTTTTTAAGTGTATAGTTTCATAAATTTGACCTTATATAATTGTATAATCCCCAACATATTTAAGATGTAGAATTTTTCCATCACCCCAAAGTTCCCTCATACCTCTTTACATCAGTCCCCTTCTCTTCTTTTTGGTCCCTGGCATCCTCTGATTTATCTCTATAATTTTACCTTCTCTAGAATGTCATGTAAATGGATTCATTACAGTAGACTTTTGAGCCTGGCTCTTTCACCTTGCAAAACACTTTTGAGACTCATCCATGTTTTGCATTTATCAGTAGTTAATATTCCTTTGTATGGGTGTACTACAATTTTTCTGTTCCCCAACTGGATAGGTACTTGGGTTGTTTCAAATCCTATAGCTAACATGAATAAAGGTGCTACAAACATTTCATGTACAGGTCTCTGTACATGAAATGTTTTGATTTTTCTTGGGTAAATATCTTGAAGTTGTATTGCTGGTAAGTGGATGTACCATTTTACATTCCTGTCAGCTATATACCTATATGTGAGAGTTCTTACACTGTATACTTGAAAGCACTTTGTGTTGTCATATTTGTCGTTTTTTGTTTTTATTTTAACCATTTTGATAGGTTTGTAGTGGTAGCTCATTGTGGTTTTAATTTTAATTTCCCTAGTGATATTCAACATTTTCACGTGTATTTGCCATCCTCACCTCTTCTTTGGCGAACTGCCTGTTCAGATGTTCTTTTTTTTTTTATTGAACTTTTCTTCAATTGTAAGAGTATTTCAAAATATATTTTGGATACAAATCTTGCACCACATAAACTTCGCAAATATTTTCTACTGGTTTAGGGCTTGTCCTTAAGTTTTCTTTGTGCCTTTTGAAATTCAGTTTTAAATTTTTGATAAGTTCAGTTTGTCAGTTTTTTTCTTTTATGGTTTGTTCTTTTTTGTGTAGAAACCTTTGCCTAACCCGAGATCACAAATATTTTTCTTTTAGAAGTATTATACTTTTAGGAATTACATATGCATCTATGATCCATTTTTCAGTTAATCTTTATAAATGAGGGATGAATCAAAGTGATTTTTTTCTTTTGTATATGGCTATCCAATTGTTCTAGCACCATTTGTTAAAAAGACTACCCTTTTTCCACTGAATTTCTGTTGCACCTTTTTTGAAAATCTGTGCATAATTTTGTGGGTCTGTTCTGGGCTTTCTATTCTGTCCGATTAATTTCTATTTCTGTTCTTATGCTAGCACTACAGTCTTGATCACTGAAGCTTTATAGTAAATCATGAAGTCAGGTAGTGTGAATTCTAAGTTTCGTCTTTTTTTTTTTTTTCAAAATTGTTTTCACTATTCTAAATTCATTTGCTTTTCCACATACATTTTGGAATCAACTTGTCAATTTCTACAAAAGCTTTCTGGGATTTAATTTAATATTGCACTGAATCTATAATTAGTTTGGAAAATATTGACATAACAATATTGAGGCTTGCATACTATGAACTGGTATATATATCTATAAGGTCTTTGATTTATCTCGTTGTGGTCTGATAGGTCTTTATTTCATTATTGTGGTCTGATTTATCAATATACAAATCTCGATAAATATTAGATTTATGCCTGAGTATTTCACGTTTTTCGGCTGTTGTATAAGATTTTTTTTAATTTAATTTTTTAAGTACACATTGATTTTTGTATTTGACCTTATATCCTGTAACTTTGCTTCACTCGCTAATTAGTTCTAATAGCTTTATTGCAGATTCTTTGAGATTTCCTACGTCTCAAAGATGTAGATGACCTTTGAGATGTAGAAAATCGTGCATAGATGATCATGTCTTCTGTGAAAAAGAAAAAGAAAGTTCTGCTTGTTCCTTGCCAATCTTTATGCCTTTTCTTCTTTTCTTAATGTACTTTTTAGAGCCTCTAGTATATTAGTAAGAATGGGCATCTTTCCTTGTGTATAGGAGTGGGGATTACAATTCAGTCTTAAACCACTGAGTGTGGTATTATGAGGTTTTTTGTGGTACCTTTTATCTTGTGAAGGGAGGTTTTTTCCTAGTTAGCTGAAAATTAAGAGAAAAGTAATTGTATCTTATGCTAACATAACCATAAGTATTTATTAATGGGGCATTTGCACCTGTTGTATACCTTCTCAAATCTTGGAATCAGATAGGAGACCACCACCCTCATTATTGTTCCATATTGATTTTTCTTACAGTATTTTTATCAAAGAAACCACCAAAAATCAGCTTTGCTATGCAGTAAAATCAACTTTTGAAACTCTGGGCTATCTTAGGCTCAAAGTTCATGCTATTTTGGATAGACACTGTCATGGTTTCCATCGGATTTCTTTATCTGCAAGGGAAGGCACTGGGAATCAAACCCGGGCCTCCAGCATGGGAGGCAAGAATCTTTAAAGTGTCCTACAGCACTCTTAGGAGTTTGCTGAATTTGCAGCCAACGATGCTAGCCCACACTCAGCTTTTAAATGAATTCGTTATAATTTAGCTTATTTATTCTTACCTCCTTTATACACTCTTCCTGCCATACTGTGCCAACTGCAATATACAGTTCATGTTTACAGTCTCCTCTTGGAGAGGCGAGTTACTCTTTGGAATTCAGCTCACGTGGCTGCCTAGTAACAGCTCTCTAAAATGTTCAAGAAAAACTGTTTTATAGGTTATCCAGCCATTTTCTTTTAATAGGAAGGAGGGAATATTCTCTTTTGGCTATTTCTTAAGAGTAAGGAAAATTCTCGAATGGTGTTTTTTGGTCAACTTTATTGAAGTATATACCTACAATAAAATGCACACATAGTAAGTGTGCAGTTTGGTGAGGTTTGGCAAATGTATATACCACCCTAATCATGATATGGAATATTTCCATCACCCCCAAGTTTCCATTGTGCCCCTTCCCAATCAACTTAAACTGTGGCCCAGGAAACCATTCACTGATCTACTTTCTATTACTATAGGTTGGATTTGTCTTATTGAGTTTCAGATAAATGGAATCAGAGTATGTGCTCTTTGTCTGGCTTCTTTTGCTCAATGTAATGTTTTTGAGATTAATACATGTTGCATGTATCAGTACTTTCCTTTTTATTGCTGTATAATACATTGTATGAATATAGGGTTCAGTCAATGGATTGTCCCCAGTTTTTATCTAATATGAATAAAATTTCTATGAACATTTTTTACAAGTTGTTTTGTATATGTTTTCATTTCTCTTGGGTAAATACCTTGAGAAGGAATTGCTGAATCATGTTATGTACATGTTGCACTTAAAAAACTGCGTAACTTTTTCAAAAGTGGCCACACCATTTTGCAATATATGAGAATTCTGGTTGTTGCACATCCTTGTCAGCACTTGCTATCGTCAGGTTTTGGAGGTTTTTTTTTATGCTATTATAATAGTTGTGTAACAGTACCACATTATGGTTTTAATTTGAATTTTCTTGATGACTAATGATATTGAACTCTTTAATGTGCTTTTTGGGCATTTGTATATTATATGTAGACCTGTCAAATATTTTGCCCATTTTTCAAAACATTTTTTAATATATCCTGAATACCAGTTCCTTATCAAGTATGTATATTGTAAATCATTTCTCCCAATATGTGGCCTGCCTTTTCCTTAACAGTATATTTCATATAGCAAAATTTTTAAATTTTAATGAGTGCTTTATTTCTTTATATTTGTTCTGTGCTTTTTTATGTTCCATCTAAGAGACCTTGTCTACTCTAAGACTGCAAAGGGTTTTTTGGGTTTTTTTCTACAAGTGTTATACTTTTAAGTTTTATATTTGTGTCATTGTTCCATTTCAACTTAATATTTGTGCATAATGTAAAGTAAGAGGTGGGATTTACTTTTTCCCATATGAATATCCAGTTACTGTAGGGTCTTTTGTTGGAAAGAATGTCTTTCCTCGTTGAATTACTCTGACCCCTTTTTAAAAAATCAATTGAACATGTGCATATCTATTTCTGGGCATTCTATTCTGTTCATGAGAAGGCAGATCCCTATGTCAATATCAAATAACTTTGATTACCAGAGCTTTATATTAATTCTTGAGGTAAGGTAGTGAGCCCTTCAACTTTTTATTTTCTCAAATTATTTTAGGTATATTTGGTCCTTTGCACATTTAGAATTAGCTTGTAAATTTGTACCCAAAGGAATCATGCTAGGATTTTTATCAAAATTGTATTAAATCTATAGATAAATTTGAAGAGAATTAGCATCTTGAAAATATTGCCTTCTGATTGATGACCATGGTATTAGCTGCAATTATTTAGGTTTATAATTTCTATTAGAATTTTTAAGTTAGTTTTTAGGGCTTAAAAATATTTTGTAAAAGTTGTTCCTATGTATTTAATATTTTGGATGCTTTTTGTAAGTAGGTATTTTAAATTGCCAATTTTTTTGTTACTACTATACAGTTATACTATTGATTGTCAAGCTCAGTTATTAGTTGTAGTAGCTTTACTGTAATTTCCTTAGGTTTTTCTATGTACATGATAATGTCTAAAAATAAGGACACTTAATTTCTTCATATGTATATGTATGTTTTCTATATATTTTCAAAAATATATATATATATATTTTTTGCCTTACTGAATTAAGTAGGACCACCAATACAACATTTGTATGAGGGAGAGGGGTTAGATTGGACATCCTTGGCTTCTTATCTCAGGGCAAACACATTCAGTCTTTCTCCTTTAACTATGATATTAGCTGTAAGGTTTTTTACAGATGTCCTTTGTCAGATTTTATAAAATACCTTCTATTCGTGGTTTCTGGGGGAGGTTTTGTCATAAATGTTGTCTATTGAAATACTTTTTCCTGTTTATTATTATGAATTACATTGATTTTTTAATGTTAAATCAACTTTGCATTCCCACAAGTAACCCCAGTTTATTAAGATGTACTCCTTTTTCATATGTTGTTGGACTCATTTTGCTAATTTTTTTTAAGGATTTTGCATCTATGTTCATGAGTGATATTGATCTGTAGTTTTTATTGTTTGCTTTCTTTTGTAACATCTTTGTCTAGTTTCACTCCCAGGATAATGCTGACCATGTGAAATGAGTTGAGAAGTATATCCCTTTCCTCTACTTTCTGAAAAAGATTGTGTGGGGATATTATTTATTTCTTAAATGTTTGATGGAAATCACTGCTAAAGCCATCTGACCCTGACTTTAATAGATATAAAACTATTCAGATTTTCTATTTCTTCAAGCTTTCAAGGAATTTGTGTCCTTCAAGGGATTTGTCCATTTCCTCTAAGTTATCAATTTCTCAGTATAAAATTATTCATTGTTTCCTTATCTTATCCTAATATCTGTAGGATCTGTAGTAATGTCTGTTCTATTCCACATATTGATCTTTTGTCTTTTTCTTGATCAGTATAGTTAGAGGCTGATCAGTTTTATTGATCTTTTAAAAAAATTTTGGTTTAATAATATTTTCTATTGCTTATCTTTTTCTTATTTCATTGATTTCTGTTCTTGTTTATCACTTCTTTCCTTCTACTTTGGGTTTAATTTTTGTTTCTTTTTTTAGTTTCCTAAGGTAGAGGTTAAGGTCATTAATTTTGAGTCCTTTTTTTCTAATATAAGCATTTAAAGCAATGTTTCCCTCTAAGCACTACTTAAGGGAGCACCCCCTACACTTTGCTATGCTGTATTTTTATTTTCATTTGGCTCAAATTATTTTGTAGTTTCTTCTGAGATTCTTTTTTTTAGCTGTTTTTTATTGTATAGTATAATATAAATACAAAGCAAAGAAATGAAAAAAAGCAATAGTTTTCAAAGCGCTCTTCATCAAATAGTTACAGGACAGATCCCAGAGTTTGTCATGGACTACCATATGATACTGAGATTCCTTTTTTGACCTATGAGTTACTTAAAAGTTTATGGTTGGGTGGTGTTATGGTGGGTCCATGGCAGAAATCTTGCCTGCCATGCTGGAGACCCAGGTTCGATTCTCAGGGCCTGCCCATGCAAAACAAACAAACAAACAAACAAATAATAAAAGGTAAAACAATAAAGCAAAAAAAAAGTTTATAATTTAATATCTAAATATTTTTAACAAGTATACCAATTGTTCATCATGGGGTATATTTGGAAAAAATCTGATCTAAAATTTCATCTACTATGATGTGAGACATGTCCACACTCACCTATTTAGGATAAGTAGCTATCAGTCCTTTTCTGGGTACAATTTTCTCAAAATTGTTTGATTTTTTTGGGGGGAAGATAAATGTCCATCTTTTCCACTGACTAATTATAAATACATACTTTTAAAAAAAAAGCATATTTATACTTAATTGAACAAACGTTTTGTGGTAGATGCCCATCACCAATTCTCTCCATTCCTGTACCCACATGCTGCTCTTTCAATTAAGAGATAGGGTTTATTTCCCTTCCACTTGAATCTAAAATGGCTCTGTTGCTGGCTTTAACCAATAGAAGGAGAAGAAAATGTGACTTCTGGGCCTAGGCCTTAAAAAGGCTTGCAGCTTTTCCTACCTTCTTCTTGGGATCCAGCCATCATGTAAAGAAGCTCAGCTACTGAATAATGAATGAGAGACCATGTAAGGAGAAAGAGGGACCCAGTCTAGAGCCAACCCATTCTAATTTACCCAGCTGAGGCAAAAGAGCAGCGAATCCATTGTAAACCCTCCAACTCCAGTATAATGACCCAGCCTAATATCACTACAAACATGTCCCATCCTTGGTAGGCCCTGTCCAAATTATAGAATAATCAGATATAATTAATGGTTGTAGTTATCTTAAGTCACTTTGTTTAGCATGCTTTTACAACTTATTTTATAACAAACAAATTGGTACCGAAAGGTAGGATGCTGCTGTAACAAAACGTTTAAATATATGACATTAGCTTTTTAAACTGGATACCAGATAGATGCTGGAAAAGCAGCAAAGGTACTGTTGGAGGAGGATAGAATAGCAGTAAGGAAATTACTATTGTAGTTCATTGAAAGGGTTACCTATATTACACAGTGGTGAAAGGTTTAGCAACACTCACTTGCGGTGATATAGAAGATAGAAAATGTATCTAATGAAAGTAGATCTAAGTGTAATGAGATTTTTTAAGGGCAATGTTGAAAGTGCCAACTGACCCCGTTTATTGGCCCATGAAGGAACTGTTCCATTTTTCAAGAAGAATTTAGAAAAATGTAGATGACTCAAACATGTTCAGTCTTCAAAAGATTTTCAATGTAAAAAGTAGTTTCAGGACAGAGGTCAAATCTAGGATGTTCCCCATAAAATTTGCCAGAGTAAAGATCAAATCAATGTGTGGTTGTAAAACCCTTATCAAGACTTTGAAATATTTAATATGATGCCTTATAGCCTCTCTTAACTAACAAAAAGACCTTTTAGGAATCTTAAGCATTTTAACAGTAATGTCCTTCAGCAAAATGGCATCTCCAAAATAGAGAAGCGCCCATCTCAGAATTATGGACATGTATTTTGGGGCATGAAAAATCCAATAAGATGCATAAAAATCCCATGGAAGTTTTAGAAGAAATGTAGTGCTGAAAGCCACCTCCTTTGACTAAAGGGGACAGGGAGAGTTCAAATGAAAAGAGGCCTCTGAGGTCTCCAAGTTTATATAGGCAGGAAGCAGATAGAAAAAGCTACCAAGCTGCAAACATGGGCCATTCTTTTTGAAAGGGAAGGACCACTCAGAGAGTCAACCAAGAGCCCAAAGTATGAAGCTAAGAGCTATGGACATGGTTTTGAATACACAGCTATGTGATGATATTCTGAGTCATTGATTGTGCACCATAATATAGAAAGTATGTGTGTGAAGATTTTTCTCAAAAAAAAAAAAAAAAGCTATAGAGAACAAGAGACCAGGGAACTAGGCCCTAATCAAGGAATACTCTTTCCTGCAGAGTTGGGGTAGCTGGTCCAGTATACTCAGGCAGATTCCAGAAGTGCCATTGACCACTTACTGTTATGTGTCTTCAATCCACACCCCCCTTTAATAGGAGTGGCTATGGCAGTTATTTTATCCCTGTTTTGCCATTGTGTATCAGATACGTGGGATACAGATAACTTGCCTTTTTATTTTGTAGGTCTCCAGAACAAAAGAAGCCACAACCTAAGGAGTCTCACCCAGATCCAGATCTAATTCAGATGATATGATCTGGACTTCGAGCCTGATACCATAAGTGAACTAATGGGGGTCTTGTGATGGGATGATTGTATTTTCCATGTGGTGGGGATCTAAATTGTAGCCAGAGGCAGACTGCAATATGTCATCTGGAAGCTGGTCCCCAATAATTCACATCCTTTTACTCACATGCTGTATCTGACATTAAGAGATAAAGCCTATTTCCCCTCACATTGAATCTGGGCTGGTCCTGTGACTTTCTTTAACCAATAGGCCTTGAAAGATGCTGCAGCTTCCATTTTAATTCACCTTCTTGGATTTATTTATAATCGAATTATGAAATATACTTGGTACAGGTTACTGAATTCTGAGAAATGTGTGTGGAGAGAGAGAAGCCATCACCCTTAAGGAGTAGATCTTCCTGTATATAGTTATTAATTCATATTTCTCTCTCCTCACTGAGATTTGCATGTTTTTTTTTCAATTAGCAGAATATAAGAAACATGCCAGCACTCTGCTTCAAAGAAGCCAGAAGCCTAGGAATTTATTTTTCCCAATTATACTTAGGGAAGATGAGAAATTCTCAAAATGCAATGGAATGTTTGAAAGATGCTGGGGAGCCATATATAATACTATTATACTTAACTTCTAAAGTTCTTATTTTTCTTTTAATTTCTGACATAATATTTCCTTTCTTTTTCTTTAAGCTTGTCTATTTCTTTAAATTTTTTATGTATTTAAAAATGTTTTATTTACTTATATATTAATTTTATTACAGGAGAGGTTCCATTTGTCTGCTTTGTCTCAGGCCCATTTTGCTGTAGGCTAAAATATACTGGATGTTTTCATATCCTCTTTAGAGACCATGTGAATTTTGCACAGTAATTGGATTGCTTGACATAGGATAATAAAAGTAAAAGAGAAGTTGTTTTTTGCCATTATTATATTATAATGGGTACAAACATAACATTCTTATGAAATTGACTATTTTTAGGCCAGAGAAAACACTTGTACTGATTTAATTACTGCACAGGCATTCTCTGTTTCTTACCTTAAAATGCTAATCCTAAGTATAAGAAGACACAATGGTCAAAGAAAGAATTTTTTTTCTCATGCAATATATTATAACTAACTCTAATGATTTCTTAATTTTTTGTGTTTTTATAGCTAGAGGTACTCTTGAATGAGTAAGGTGAACAACTGAGAGATTTTGAAGATTGTCTTAGTAAACTGAAGAATGAAAGATTTTAAACAGTGGATCACATAAATAGTGAGTAAGAATTTTCTAGGCAGTCTGTGAAATTAAATATTTTTGGTCCCCACATGCATATATTCCAGGTTTTAAGATCTGGGGTGGGTTCAGAAATCAGCATTGTGCCACAGGTATCAAGGAATTCTGATACAAGATATCCTAGGATCATTTTGAGTAATGAATTGAGGAGAAAGAGTGAATTACTAAAACATAAGGTGATGAAAGTTGGGGCTGGCTTTATATAGAGTTTGCTGTAAGTTACCCGGTCACTGGAATGTAGAAATTACTCCTCTCCCCACTTTGCAATGGCATTTGTTGTAAGTGTGGAATTTTACTGGAAAAATTTGTGAAACGATAATGCTAGGGAGAGATTGACTTCCACTATGACAGTATGAAGAACTCTGCTGACAAGCACTCCAGTAAACTGGTGAAAACTATATATCCATTGATTTAAAGTCTTTAGAAATGGTCTCAAAAGCAAACAACAAATGATGAAACATCTATTCAAGAAAAAGCTAGTAAGATTTGCTAAGAAAGGTTAACGTATATGGTATCTGAATCAAGACTGCTCTGTCCCTCACCTCCTTCTTCTAAGGAAGAGTAGGGCATCAGCATTTCTCTTTCTGCACCCAGCTACCCACCAGTGAGTCTAAGTTCTAGGCAAGTGTGGTCAAGAGGTGGGGACCTCCTTCTGCCCAACCCCAATTCATGGAATAGAGATTCTACTTGGGTACAGCATACTGAAAATACTGCACCCCTACTGTCCTTGCCTTGGCTTGTGGACGATGGTAGATTTGGAATAGAGCATGGAGAATTTCAAGTCTAAAGGTGCTTTTAAGAACAGTGGAGGTTGTGGTTGAAGGGCAGTTGGAAGGAAATTCAAGCTACAGGCTAAAGTGCAGTCTAGCAAGTTTCAAGAGATAACCTGGGAACAAGAAGGTTGTTCTCAGTGTGTGAGCCTTCCTGGGGTCAGAATAAATGTCAAATGTTGACTCTGAAAGTATTCCTTCAAAGGAGCCACAGTTTGATTGGATTACTCTATGGAATAATTTATACCGCAGGACATTATTTAAAACAATACAGCAATTGCTAGTAATAGAATTCAACAGCCAGGTTTGGCCAGGAAAAGAGAGCCCTATGAAAACCACTCTTATCTTATGGGACTGAGGGTATACCTAAAGCTGTACTTCCCTAAGGAACTACTTAACACTGTATGTCTGAGGGTGAGTGGTGCAGCAAAGGGGTAGGGAGTTATTGGTGGCGGTGAATAGAATATCACTAAAATAATCTAGCCAGTCACTAAACAAATAAACAAGAAAATGACAACAAATATCCCTGGAGGGTGGGGCAGTAGTACCCACAGTGCTGTAATATATTATTAAAATGTCCAGTTTCCAACAAAAAATTATGAGGCATGCAAAGAAATGAAAGTCTGAACTATACCCTGGAAAAAATAGAAGGCAACAGAAATTGCCTGTAACAACGAATAGATGTGAGATGAATAAAGAAAAGCCTGTTGTGATGGTTAGATTCTGGTGTCAACTTGGCCAGGTGATGGTGCTCAGTTAGTACTAGCCTAACCATCACTGCAAGGATATTTTGTGACTGGATGATAAGCCAAAAAGCTGGTTTATTAAATAATCAGTCAATTGATTGTAGCTGTATTGCAATTGTCTACAATCAACTAAGGGCACATATCTCATAGATGAGATCATCTAATCAGTTAGTTTGATCCAATCACTTGAAGACTTTTAAGGGAAAAGAGGGAATTTTTTTCTTCTCTTCAGCCACTGAGTCTCTCCTGTGATGTTCGTCAAGACCCTTCATCAAAGTTGCCACCTTCACAGCCTGGCTATGGATTTGGCACTCTTGAATTCCCATGGCTGCTTGAGAAATTTTTATAAATCTCATATTTACAGGTATTTCCTATTGGTTCTGTTTTTTTAGAGAACCCTGGCTAGTACAACTTGGTACAAGGAGTGGGGTGGTTCTTGAAGAACTGAATCTTTAAAATCGGTTTTTACAATTTGTTTTCTACTCTGATTAGATTCAGAGGCACTGATGACTCTGTTTCCACTAATTAAGATGGTGCACACAGTCCATGGTGTGAGTAGGCAATAGAAATATGCAAATTATCACCATTTGATTCTGTTAATTGTACGCTTATATGAGGCAAGAATCTGGGGGAGAGTATTTTTGACACTTAGAGTTTTGCAGAGTTAAGATGTATAATGATGTTGGCTGGTTGTTTCTAGATATGCTGGACACAATTGTGAGGGAAAGGGATGAGCTGAAGTGTTTGCTGAAGGTAAAGGGAACATAGAATGGGTAGTGGAATAAGGTAGTAATAAATATGACCTATGACCACATGACCAGTTACAGGAACAAGGACTGTGATTGTATGAATATTTCCTCCTTTTGTTATGAGTATGTTTGTATTTGTACATAAAGCAAGTATCATGTTTTCTCCTTATCATATGACATGTGTATTGTTCATTTTATAGTATTTAGGTTATAGGATATCAAGTTTAAGAATGAATGTTACCTAAGGACTTACACCCTATTTTGGAGAGATTTAGTGCATTTCCAGCTGTATGCAGTACAGTTGAGTATTGTTAGGTGAAACACATATCTCTATTTAGAAATTAAGCATGTTTTAAGGTGATGTGTATAACTGCCAAGTTGACAAGAGGTGGACTGTGATGGTTAGGTTCTGGTGTTGAGTAGGCCACGTAATGTTGTTGTTCCAGTCTGAAAGTTGCTGGAATGGGATATACCAGAAATGGAATGGCTTTTAAAAAGAGGAATTTATTAAATTGCAAGTTTCCAGTTCAAGGCTGTGACAAATGTCCAAATTAAAGCAAGACTATAGAAATTTCCAATCTAAGGCATCAGGGAAAAATACCTTGGTTCAGAAATTCAGAAACATTCTGAGTTTCTCTCTCAACTGGAAAGGCACATGGCAAACATGGTGATGTCTGCTTATTCTCTCTCCAGGTTTCTTGTTGCATACAGCTCCCCTTGGGGTGTTTTCCTTCTTAATCTCCAAAGGTTTCTGGCTGCATGGGCTCTGGTCACTCTCATGGCTCTGAAGCTTTTTCTAAAATGTTTCCTCAAAAGATTCTGGTAAAATAATCAAGAACCACCTGGAATGGGTGAAGTTACATCTCCCTTTAATCAAAGGTTAATACCCACAAGTATGTATGTCAGCTTCCAACCTACAGTACTGAATAGGGATTAAAAGAAATGGCTGCCTCCACAAAATGGATCAGGATTAAAACATGGCTTTTCTAGGGTACATAATCCTTTCAAACTGGCACAGATGTCCAGTTCTCTGGTCAGGCAAGTACTGGCCTATCCATTACTGCAAGGATATTTTTTGGTTGAATGATAAACCAGAAGGTTGGTTTATTAAATCATCAGTCAGTTAATTGCAGCTTTGGCTGAGTACATCTACAATCAATAAGGGCATACCTCCCACAAACAAGGTTTGATTCAATAGATTGGAGACTTTTAAGGGGGAAGAGACAATTTTTTTCTTCAGCCAATTGAGCCTCTCCTGTGGAGTTCAAGACCGTTCATCAGAGTTGCCAGCGTCACAGTCTGCCTATGAATTTTGAACTCTTGCATTCCCCTGACTAATACACCTATAAAGTTGACATTATAAACATGTTCACCTTAATAAAGGAAACTATGACTTAAAAAGTAAAGGAAGGTATGATGACAATGTCATGTCAAGCAGAGAATATTAATAAAGAGGTAGGAATTGTTTTTTTAAAGGGTCAAATGGAAATTTTGGGGTTGAAAAGTACAATATCTGAAATTAGAAATTTACTAGAGGGGCTCAACAAGAAGAAAAAATAAGTGAACTTGAAGATAAATTAATGAAGATATGCAAGAAAAAAGAATGAAGAAAAATGAAAAAAGAAATGCTAGACACCATTAAGTGCTCCAATATATGCAAAATAGGAGTATCTGAAGGAGAGAAAAGAAAGTAGAAGAAAAATAATCAAAGAAATAATGGCTGAAGACTTCCAAAATTTATTGAAAAACAAGAACCTACACATAAGCAAAGCTCAATGAATTCCAAGCAGGATAAACACAAACAGTTCAACAAACAGAAACACCATAGTAAAATGGTGAAAGTGAAAGAAAGGAAAAAATCTTGAAAGGAGCAAGAGAAAAATGATTCATTGCTTACAAGGGGACCCTGATAAGATAAACAGCTGACTTATCAGAAGCAGTGGAGGCCAGAAGGCAATGGGATAACATATTAAAAGTAATCAATGAAAAAACTGTCAGCCAAGAATCCTATATCCAACAAAGCTATCTTTCATAAATGAAGATGAAATAGGATTTTCTCAAACAAATAAAAACTGAAAATTTTTTGCTAGCAGATCTGCCTTGCAAGAAACACTAAGGGAAGTTCTTCAGGTTTAAAGCAAGTGACCCAGACAGTAATTTGAATCCACATGAAAAAACAAAAGACACAAACAAAGGTAATTATGTAATTATATAAGACAATATAAATGCTTATTTTTGTCCATTCCTCTCTACTGATTTAAAAAGCAATTGTATAAAATAATATGCATATAATGTACTGTTGATCCTGTAACATAAAGAAATATTATATGTAGAATATACTTGTCAATAAAAACACAAAAAAGAGGTAGATGGAATAAGGTTGAATTGGGTTAAGGAAATGAGTGCAGATGATAAAGCAATAATTATTTATAATATATTGTTGGGTTTGTAACAGCAATGGGTGTAATAGATATAGCAATAGAATTTGTAAAAATGGGGAAATGAAGGAGCTATATAGCGGTAATATTTTTATTTATCACTGGAATTAAACTAGTATAAATATGAAATGGATTTCGAATGCATTAGTCAGGGTTCTCTAGAGAAAAAGCACCAATAGGAGATATCTGTAAATATGAGATTTTATAAAAGCATCTCATGCAACTGTGGGGATGCACAAGTCCAAATTCCGTAGGGCAGGCCAAGAGCTGACAGCTCTGATGAAGGTCTTCAATGACTCTCCCAGGAGGGGCTGGGTGACTGAAGTGGAGAGAAAGATTTTTCTGACTTCTCTTTTAAAGCCTTCAATTGATCAGATTAAATGTCACTAATTACAGAAGACACTCCCTTTGGCTGACTGCAGATGTAATCAACCATGGGTGCAATCGACATGCTGATGATTTTATAAATCACACTTTTCTAGTTTATTAACTGGCCACAAAATGTCCTTGAAGTAATGGTTAGGCCAGTGCTTGCTTGACCAGACAACTGAGCACCATCACCAGGCCAAGTTGGCACATAAACCCAACCATAACAGTCCACCCCTTGTCAACTAGGGAACAAGACACATCACCTTAAACCATACTTAATCTCTAAATAGAATATTATAACAGGCGTATTTTTACCTAACAATTCTAGACTGTCCTGGTACAACTGGAAAGGCACTAATCTCTCCAGAATAGGGTGCAAATCCTTGGATAATATCCACACAAACTTGATATTCTTTGGATAATATCCACACAAACTTGATATTCTTTAGCTTAAATACTATGGCATGAACAGTATAATTTATGTCATATGATAAGGGGATAAAATAGAGAAGAAAACAAAGATATTTGCTTCATATGCCAATACAAATATTCTCAAAACAAAGCAAGGAAGAAATATTCATACTGTTATAGTCCTCATTTCTGCAACTGGTTACATGGTCATAGTTGATATTTATCACTACCTTCTTCCACTACCCATCCCATGTTCTCTTTGCCCACAGCAAGCACTTTGGATCATGGTTCTTAGCCTGGTGGAGTGGTCCAAACCTTCATTCCTGAAGTTTCTGAGCCATTGGTAGTCTGCCCGGGTTGGGTTCTTGCAGTTTTCCATTGACTTTAATCACCGTGTATGGTAGTACTAAGAGGCACCCTAGGGGATCTCCTGTATTCCAGGAAAGCACTTCTTTACCTCCACTGTGTAACACAGTCCTATTTCCCCTTGATGGTCAAGATTAATTACCCCAGCTAGTACAGTAATGCCATTCCTTGCCTATTGATTTAGAGGCATGAAAAGCCCAAAGTGGCCAACTGGAAGTCTTACCTTCCAGTTCAATGGAATCATTGTTGTGTCTCCTAGTAGAACCACTCATACTTTTGGAACTAAGATCTGTAGGCCAACAAAGCTTAAGGGTGTAGGAACAGGAAGCAAAAATTTTTCTAGTGTATTACTAGGGGTGATAGTGAGTAGTGCCTCTCCCATTTCCACCCCTTGATTCCCGGACCCATGAAATTTTGACTGTGGGAGAAATAACACCATAGAGTGGATGCTGATTCAGAACATACACAGCGTCCTGGAGAACATCACCCAGGCCCTGCAAGGTATTGCCACCTAGTTGGCACCATAATTAAGTCTTCAAAAGGCCATTCCACTGTTCTATCAATTCAGCTGCCTTTGGATGATAGGGAACATGGCAAGACTATAGAATTCCATGAGCATGTGCTCATTCCCATACTTCATTTGCTGTGAAGTGGCTTCCTTGATTAGAAGCAATGCTTTATGAAATGCCATGATGGTGCATAAGGCATTTCACAAGTCAATGGATAGTAGTTTTGACAGAAGCATTGTGTGCAGGGAAGGCAAATCCTTATCTAGGGTATATGTCTATTCCAGTTAGAACAAATCACTGCCCCTCCCATGATGGAAGTGGTCTATACTTGTTTGAAGCTATTTTGTACCCCAGTAAAGCCATGTCCTTTAATCCTCATTCAATATTGATGGGTGTAATCTTTTTATTGTTCCAAGGACCTATGATCCACCCAATTGTGGGTGGTAACTTTTGATTAGATGGTTTCCATGAAGATGTGTCTCCACCCATTAAAGGTGGAGTTATTTATTGGAGCCCTTTAAGAGGGAACCATTTGGATAAATCTTTAGAGTCACCACAACCAACAAAGTCCATGCAGCCAGAGACCTTTGGAGAGGAAGAAGGAAAATTCCTCTGGGGAAGCTTCATGAAACAAGAAGCTGGGAAGAAAGCTAGCAGATGTTGCCATGTGCCCTCCCAGCTCAGAGAAACCCTGAACTTCATTGGCCTGTCTTGGGTGAAGGTAATCTGTTGTTGGTGTCTGTTCTAGTTTGCTAGCTGCTGGAATGCAATATACCAGAAACAGAATGGCTTTTGAAAAGGAGAATTATTAAATTAGACTAAATTAAATTTTAAATTATTAAAATTATTAATTATTAATTAAATGTATTAAAGTTGCTAGTTTACAGTTCTAAGGCCAAGAAAATGTCCCAATAAAAGCAAGTCTATAAGAATGTCCCATCAAAGGCACCCAGGGAAAGATACCTTGGTTCAAGAAGGCCAATGAAGTTCAGAGTTTCTCTCTCATCTGAAAAGGCACATGGTGAACACAGTCACAGTTTCTTTCTCAGCTGGAAGGTCACATAGTGAGCAAGGCATCATCTGCTAGCTTTCTCTCCTGGCTTCCTGTTTCATGAAGCTCCTCAAGAGCCATTTTCCTTCTTCATCTCCAAAGGCCGCTTGCTTGTAGGCTCTGCTTCTCATGGTTATGCTGTTCTTCACTGCTCTCTCTGAATCTCCCATTCTCCAAAATGTTTCCACTTTTATAGGACTCCAATAAACCAATCAAAACCCACCCAAATGGGTGGAGACATATCATTACCTAATCCAGCTTAACAACCACTCTTGATTAAATCACATCTCCAGGGAGATGATCTGATTACAGTTTCAAACATACAGTATTGATTAGGGATTATTTTGCCTTTATGAAATAGGATTTTGATTAAAACATGGCTTTTCTAGGGTACATATATCCTTTCAAACCAGCACACTGCCTTAATTTGGACATTTTCATGGCCTTAGAACTGTAAGCTTGCAACTTAATAAATTCCCCTCTTTAAAACCATTCCAGCAGCTTGCAAACTAGAACAGGGTCCAATGTAATCAACCAGCTACCAGGTAACATGATGATCACCTTGGGAAATGGTACCATATTGGGGACTGAGTGTGGCTCTTTGCTGCTGAAAGATTTGGCACTCTGCAGTAACTGTAGCCAGGTCAGCCTTGGTGATTGGAAGTTCATGTTGCTAAGCCCATGCATAACCTCCATCCTTACCACCATAACCACTTTGTACATGAGCCTAGTGGGCAATGACAAGAGTGGCTTGGGAAAGAGGATGACTGGTATCCACAGAAGAGGTCATCTTAACCTCTTGTTTATTAAGATTATTATCTTCTTGATGATTTCCTCTGCCGAAATCATCCTCTTGTGAACATTCACATGGGACACAAATAGCTTTATGTTTTTTGCTGACTCAGAAAGCTCTATGCACTTACGTTTTACCCAGACTCTTTGTTGCCAATTTTCCAATCATGCTCCTTCCAAGTCCTTGACCATCCTGCCAAACCATTAGCAACAGCCTATGAGTCAGTATAAAAACACACCTCTGGCCAGTTTGCCTTCCAAGCAAAATTAACAACCAGGTGTACTGCTCAAAGTTCCCTGCACTGGGGAGATTTTCCCTCACTATTGTCCTTCAGGGACATCCCAGAAAGGGGCCGCAGCACTGCAGCTGTCCACTTTTGGGTGGTACCTGCATTTTGTTCAGAACCATCTGTAAACCAGGCCTGAGTTTTCTCTTCCTTAGTTAACTGACTGTAAAAAACTCACCAAGAGGCCATAACTCTGGATTGTGAAAGAGAAAAGCAATGTGGCAGGAGTGGGGGCCATGGGCATTTAAGACAATTCCTCATGTAACTTCTTGTACCTTTAGGACCTGCTTGAGCCCTATCTCATATATACAATTTCCATATTATGATAGAGTGCTGCTCTGCACACCCAACTTTATGGCTTGGTGGGTCAACACACAGCTGATGAGAGGCATCAGATCTCCTAGTAACTAGGTGGTCCATGGTTAAGTGTTCAGTCTCTACTAAGGCCCAGTAGCAGGCCAAAAGTGATTTCTCAAAAGAAGAATAGTTATCTATAGAGGATAAGAAATCTGTAAGGCTTTACTCCAAAATCCTAAATGCCTACATTGTAATTCTCCTATAGGGCCTGCCAAACGCTCCAGACAGCATCTCTATTTGCCACTGACACTTCCAGCACCATTGGATCTGCTGGATTACATAGCCCAAGTGGCAGAGCAGCTTGCACAGCAGCCTGGACTTGTCACAAAGCCTCCTCTTGTTTCAGTTCCCACTCAAAACTAACAGCTTTTCTGGTCATTAGGTAAATGAGCTGGAGTAACACACCCAAGTGAGAAATATGTTGTCTCCAAAATCCAAATAAGCCAACTAAGCATTGTGCTTCTTCTTTAGTCACAGGAGGGGCCAGATGCAACAATCTATCCTTCACCTTAGAAGGGGTATCTTGGCATGCCGCACACCACTAGACACCTAGAAATTTCACTGAGGTGGAAGACCTCTGTATTTTTGTTGGATTTACCTCCTATCCTCTAACACACAAATACCTTACCAATAAGTTTTAAGAAGTGGTTATTTCTTGCTGACTAGGTCCAATTATCATGACATCATCAATATAATGAACTAGTGTGTTGTCTTGTGGGAGGGAGAAATGATCAAGTTCCCTGAAGACAAGGTTATGACATAAGGCTAGAGAGTTGATATACCCTGATGTAGGACAGTAAAAGTATACTGCTGGCCTTTCCAGCTGAAAGCAAACTGTTTCTGGTGGTCCTTACTACCAACTATTGAGAAAAAAGCATTTACCAGAAAAACAGCCTCATACCATGTACCAGGGGATGTGTTGATTTACTCAAGCAATGATACCACATCAGGAACAATAGCTGCAATGTGAGTCACCACCTGGTTACATTTACGATACTCCACTGTCATCCTCCAAGACCCATCTGTTTTCTGCACAGGCCAAATAGGAGAGTTGAATGGGGATGAGTTACGAATCACCACCCCTGGCCTCTCCAAGTCCTTAAGAGTGCCACTAACCTCTGTAATCCCTCAAGGAATCCAGTATTACTTCTGATTTATTATTTTGCTAGGTAAGGGCAGTTCTAATGGCTTCCAGTTCACCTTTTCTACCATAATAGCCCTCACTCCATGAGTAAAGGAACCAATGTGGGGATTCTGCCAGTTGTAAATTATGTCTATTGTAATTATACATTCTGGAACTGGGGAAATAACCACATAATGGACTCGGCGGCACACTGGACTCACTGTCAGACAGACCTGGGCTAAAACTCCATAGATCACCTGACCTCCATAGGCACAGTGCTTGTTTGAAAGGATAGATGTACCCTAGAAAAGCCATGTTTTAATCCTAATCCCATTTTGTAACGGCAGCCATTTCTTCTAATCCCCATTCAGTATTGTATACTTGAAACTGTAATTAGATCATCTCCCCAGAGATGTGATTTAATCAAGAGTGGTTGCTAGACTGGATTAAGTAGAGGCATGTCTCCACCCATATGGGTGAGTCTTGATTAGTTTACTGGAATCCTATAAAAGAGGATACATTTTGGAGAATGGGAGATTCAGAGAGAGCAAAGAATGCTGCAGCACCATGAAGCAGAGAGTCCATCAGCCAGTGCTTTGGAGATGAAGAAGGAAAATGCCTCCCGGGGAGCTTCATGAACCAGGAAGCCAGGAGAGAAAACTAGCAGATGATGCCGTGCTTGCCATGTACCCTTCCAGCCAAGAGGGAAACTGTGACTGTGTTTACCATGTGCCTTCTCAGATGAGAGAGAAACTCTGAATTTCATTGGCCTTCTTGAACAAAGGTATGTTTCCCTGGATGCCTTTCATTGGATATTTCTATAGACTTGCTTTAATTGGGAAATTTTCTTGGCCTTAGAACTGTAAACTAGCAACTTATTAAATCCCCTTTTTTAAAAGCCATTCCATTTCTGGTATATGGCATTCCAGCAGCTAGTAAACTAGAACAGGCCCCTACTCTGACTGATAGACCAGAGTTATGTTTTGTGTGCTATTACATAGATGAACCTGTAAGAATTATGCTGAGGGTGTGCACAGGTATTCAATGGTAGAAATTCTCACCTGCCATGCAGGAGACCTGAGTTCTATTCCTGGCCCATGTGCTCCAAAAAGAAAAGACAAAAAGTACAAATGATGCTGTGGTAATGGGATACTCAAATGGAAAAGAATGAAATGTGACCCCCACAGCACAGCATACAAAAAAAGAATCATGCTGAGCGAAATAAGTCAAATATAAAGGGACAGATAATGTATGATGCCACTTACATGAAATTGCTAGACTGTGCTAATTCATAGAGACAGAAAATAGACCACAAGTTACCAACGTGGGTGGGGATGTGTTAATGTATAATGGGTACAAGATTTCTGTTTGTGGTGATAGAAAAGTTCTGGTAATGGATGGTGGTATGGATAGCACAACACTATGGCTGTGATTAATCCTAATGAATTCTATGATTGGGAGTGGTTGAGATGGGAAATTTGGTAGTGTATATATGTTTCCACAATTTAAAAACAGAGAGACTCAAGAGATAGTAACAACTAAATGCAACAAAATTATGTTATGGGCAGGAAGAAAATATCAAAAAGAACATCAGCTTTC
>PVIY010030257.1:0-31162 GCA_004026745.1 Myrmecophaga tridactyla
CCCTACAATATTGAATTAGGATTAAAAGAAATGGCTGTCCCCCCCCCCAAAAAAAAGAAAAAGAAATGCCTGTCCCCACAAGCTGGGATCAGAATTAACGTATGGCTTTTCTGGAGTATATAATAATTTCAAACTGGCACAGAGAAAATGGATGCAGAGAGACCTATGTGAGACCACAACAATGGCCCAGGCAAGAGATGAGGGGGCCTATAGTAAGGATTAGATCGGGAAAGAGGTTGCATTTTTTGAGTACACACTGTGTGCCAGGCAGTTTAATTTTGTCATCTAATTCAGCCTTCACAGCAACCTATGAGATGGGTAGTATTTTTCCACAGTTTATAAATGAGAGAACAGGTTCAGAGAGGTTAAGCCACTTGCCCTTGACCACGGTGCCTGCAGGTGGCAAGGCTGAGAGGTGTCCTTGGATCTTTCTGACATCAAAGCTTGTGCCTTTCAGGAGGAAAAGTCAGCTAGTTCATCTTCCCCAAGATGGCAGGGATGCAGTCTGTGCTGTGGCAGCTCTGTGCCAAATACAGAGACACAAAGAAGAGGTGTCCACTAAAGGTTCACAAGTTAATGCATGAATAAAAGAAAAGGAGAGAGTGAAAGAGAAACTATGACAATTTGGGGAAAAGACTGGAAACATCCCAAGTGCCAACAACAGGGTAGTGGTTAAATAAACCATGGAATTTCCTCATAATGGAGTATTAGTCAAAGGTGATGAAGAATGAGGAAGTGCAGAATAGGGGCCATATTGTGTAAGAAAGAGGGAAAATGAGAATTTATCCACATTACTTGTATATACATAAACATTGGAAACGTTGGAAAGAGAAATACCAACCCCCCCAAAAAAGGGGGGTTATCTTTGAGAGGGGAGAAGTATTGGCAGGACAAGGATAAGAGTGAGATTTCCGTGGACCTATTTTAAATACAATTTTGACTTTGAAATATAAAATGTAAATAAGACTAAAGAGCCATTAACACATATAAGGACAATTATTAGATCAATAAGTCAACATTTTGCTTTTTTTTTTTGTCTGTGACTAAAGGAAAGGTCATTGGAATTGGTGAATAAGGGGTACCTGGTGCCCTTCCAGCTGGTGCTTTCTGAAGGTGGAAGAAGGGCCTCTGGGAGCCAGCTGGGCTTGGCCAAGGCTTGAAGAGAGGGAAAAGGCAGAGTGAGAACAATTCATTTAAAAGGTTTGGAAAGGGAAGATGAGAAGAGCCAGGATGTAGTCAGGAAGCTCAAGGGAGCTCAAACGAGTTTCAAGCTAAGGGGTATATGGACATGCCTGCTGGCCGGGAGGGGTGGAGGAGTGAAGGGAGGCTGTTCAGCAATGGACATGAGGGCCTTGTGGAAGGAGGCCTGAAAGGATGGGGAGGCCCAGGTGAGGGGTGAGGAGGAAGGGGAGTCAGAAGGAGGAGGCCTTAGCTCTGCTGGGGAGATGAAGGGCATGGTGGAATGGGGTGGATCCCTAGGGATGCTAAGAGAGATGGCAAGGGATGCAGTTACTGTTTGCTGAGAGTTAGGGGAGCAGGGCAGGACCCAGCCTTGAGGAGGGTAGAGAATTTCAGAAGACTCTTTCTCGGGCACTCAGAAGGAAGTCTGTGAGAGCCAAAGGAGCGTGTTGCCAGCCAGCAGCAAAGAAAGGTTGTCCCTTGCCCTGATCCTTCCCAAAATGGCCCACCCCCCACTCCCCATACACACACACCAGATCCACCTGCCCCTCCATGCGGCCTTCCTAGTTGACTGAGCCCATTCTCTCAGCCTGACCTCTGTGACAGTAAACCCAAATGCCGCAAATGCCTTGTGGGAGAAGCATACGGGACAGCCTCACCGCTCCAGGGAATTCCCAGCCCCCACAAACAACCCAGAGGCAGAAAAGAAAAAGGAAAAAAAAAAAATTAAAAAAGCATGTGTATACTGGAGGCATCTCCAAGCCAGGAGTGGAAGGGATCCAGGAATTGGCTCACAGGTCACTGTGTGACCTTCAATAAGCCCGTCCTTCTCTTTCCTCAGTTTCTTCATGTACAAAGCCTGGTGGTCTCTAGGGTCCCTTTCCGCTTTGACATTCTAGGCGTCTGTAGCTGCTCAGATGATCTCTTTGGCCAAGAGAAGTTGAAGAAAGCTCTGTGGAGATAAGGTGGGGTGCATTCAGGTGGGAAAGGGAATGGGGCTTTTTAAACTAGAGAAGGAGGGACCATAGCTTTATTTATTTGTTGTCCTCTCTACCATCTGGGAGTCAGTCCTACTTTTTTTTATCTCTCTCCCCAGTGTTTGCCCAGATGTCTCTGGGGACCGTGGCTACAAGACTGAGGCAGCTGACTAGTGGTCTAAGGGGACTACTGTGGGAGCAGGGTAGGGTAATAGGGGAGGGAGACAAAGGAAGCAGCTACTTGGGGCCAACTACATTTCCTGCCTCCCCTCACACCACTGCCTGCCCGAACTCTCCCAATATCCTAATTAGTCAGTCCCTTAGGCTCCTGTTAGTCGGGCCGGCTGAGCGCCCAACTCCCTTGGGACCAGCCCCCGTACCCCCCCAGACTAATCAGTCCTTCACTCCTTGAGTGCATGAGTGTACACACACACACACACACACACACTCTTTCCCTCCCAGAGCCCCAGGCTCCATTCCAGCCTTCAGAGGGTAATTCCCCCAATGAAGACACTCCCATTGGGTTGACTGAAAAGTTGGGAAGAGGCCAGGCAAAGTTTGGGGGGTGGGCTCCAATTTGGGGTTTTCCTCAAACTTGTGGAATCAGGGATGTGTAACAAAGGGTAAGGCTATGATTGGGGTACAGTATGGCACCCCAAACCCTCAGGCTGGTTCCTCTCAGGCCCCCATCTATGGTCAATATTCACCCGAACCCAGGCCCCTCCTTCCCCTCATCTCGGCCCACCCCAGCCCTGGTCATGTCTCCACCCCCTCCCCACATCCCCCCCAGCCCACACCCGCACTGTCAGCCCAAACACATGATAAATTGCCCTGTCAACAGAATTCATTCAGGGACCAATTAATTCCACAGAAATGAACCAGGAGCCATCAGTTGCTGAAAAACTCAGAGTGCAGGGAGTGGAAGGAGGGGGTGCAGGCAGGGGGTAGGCGGCAAGGGAGGGGATGGGGAGGCTGGGGAAGTTAGTCTGACAGAAATTGGTCATTTAATGCTTAAGTGCACGCTAGACAGCCCTGTCATCGCCCGCGGCCCCCGTGCGGGATTAATTATCAGAGGAGGAGAGGGCAGCCCAGTCCAGCCCAGCTGTCTGTCACCAACCAAGCCTGAAGTCACCCAGGCCTTAGGCCACCCTGGGTCCACTTCAAAGTCTCCAGGCCTCCTCCTCCCTCATCCTCCAGGTCCCCAGATCCCAGCCCAAGCCCAACTCCATATCTTGGAATCTCTACCGCATTTAGTCATGGTGTTGCCATCAGATAGACCAATATGGAAGCCTTCCTTGACCACTTAACTGTGTTAGATCTCATAACTCTCTGTACTCCTCTATTATTACCATCAGCCATTTGGGGGTGACTATTTGTGTGTTTTTGTGTCTACCACTCATTGATCCTATCTGAAGAAATGGGCCATTATCCACTCAACTGCTCAAATTAGAATCCTGCCAGTCATCTTCCCTCTTCTTCTCTCTCATCCAATCACTATCCAATTCCTGTCAGTTCTACCTCCTATAAATATGTCAATCCTGGTCCACTTGCTTCTAGATACTCACCATCACCCAAAGCTGAGCCGTCATCAGCTCCTCCAGCTCTTCTGATTTAGGCTTTGCCTAATGTTGACAAGTGCTAGCCTTAAAAATGCAAATACCATCCTGTCAACACCCAGCTTAATATCCTGTCTTAGTTTTCAGGTTATTATGACGAATACCACACAATGAGTTTGCTCAAACAACAGGAATTTATTTGTCTCAAGGTTTAGGAGGCTGGAAAGCTTGCTTCCTCCTGGTGCTGTTATGCTGTTATGTTCTGGCTGGCTGGCAGTCCTTGGGTTCCTTGGCTTTCCCATCATATCCAATATCCTCCCCTTTCTCTTCTGGGTTCTGTTGACTTCCAGCTTCTGGTTCCTCCCCAAACTTTTTAAAAATAAAACTTCCAGTAATAGGAATAAAACCCATCTTAATTTAGTTGGCCACACCCTAACTCAAAGTAACATCTTCAAAAGGTCTTAGTTATGATGGGTTGACACCTACAGGAATGGGATTAGTATTAAGAAAATGTTGTTTTTTTTTCTGGGGTGCATAATTCAAACTACCACAGACTCTTTAATGGCCCACCATGGGCCTACAGAAGATCAAGTTCAATCTCCTTAACTTGGCTTACAAGCCACAAAACCCTAGCTTCTGCCACCAGCCCAGCCTCACAGCATACTTCCCCTGATCTTTCTGTTCCAACCCACTGACCTTCATTTCCAGCATTTGTACACACTGTTCTCTCAGCATAAAATGCTCCTTCCATCCTGAAACCCACACCATCCCCTTGACTAACTCTCATTCATCCTTCTTGTCTCAGATTAAATGTCACTCCTTCCAGGAAGCACTCCATGACCCCTTGATGTGCTTTTACAGCTCCCCAAATATCTCCATTTGTCAGCATGCCACCCTTGATAAGTACTTGTGCATTATCTATCTTTCCACCAAAATGTTATGTTTTATGAGGGCAGATACCTTGTCTTTATCTTCAGAATCTGATACTTAATGGATCCCCCAAAATATTTTTGAATAAATAAATGCCTACTTCTGTCTTGGCTCTACCCCTAGCCCGACTCTGGGACCAGCTCTGCTTACAGCCCAAATCAGATCTCTCCTGGCAGCCCAAGACTGGCTGGGGTGCCTGGAGAGGAAGAAACCTTCAAGAACATTCAACTTTTAAGCCCATCAGACTGAACCAAAGCATCTGGGCTGGATAGGCTCAGACAAGAGAGAGGCTGCTGAGAGCTGAGAGTTAGAATGATGGAAAGGATAACTGGAAGGACTTCCTAGAGGAGAAGCAAAGTATGGGGTCTGGGAGAAGCTTGCAGAGACTAACCTAGCTGGAGCACAAGGTTGTTCAGAGGAGGGAGGGGTGGGAGAGATGGACAGACAACTTGAGATCAGTTTGTGAAGGGCATTGAATGTCAGGCTGAGGAGCTTGGTCTTTTTTTCTGCCCTCGATGGGCGGGGCGGGGGGTGGCCTTCCTTGACTGCTTCTAAGAATGACCAGATATAGTGTTCTTTGCAAAATTAATTCTGACTATCAGCTAGAGTGGCTGAAGAGAAAGGTTGAAGCAGAGAGAACATAAATGGTACAATTATAAGAAACAGAAAAGGAGAGAGAGAAGTTGGATTTGACCTGTAGGAGGAGGGTTAGTAATGGGCCAGAGGGGGATGAGGTGACCTGGATGGACTCCATCACCTAGCTGCCTGGGCCCAAGCAGGCCTAGTGGCAGCTTCACTGAAGTAGCATGTCTGCCCTTGGCTGCTGATTAGATATGAAGGTGAGGAAGAGACTCCCTCTAAGGGTTACAAGCCATAAGGCTGATGGCTGGTGAGACCATTGGCAGAGGATGAAGAGAGCTGACTTGAGACCAAAAGTGATGAGCATGGCTTTGGAGATACTAAGTTTGCCATGACTAGGCATGATTTACAACAGATAGAATTAACAGGAAGTAGCTCAGGGGAATGAATTGGGCTTGGGATGTGGAGTTGGGAGATAGATCTCCCTTCTGCAACCCTACTATCCCCATCATTTGCATTTCCTTTTGGCCAATGTAATTTTTTTTAACAAAGTAGCAGCATAATACAGAAACAAAGTTATGCTTTAATGATGTAACATGGTAAAGATGCACCACCATGGAGTTACCAGTGACAATGTAGGGCTGCAATGATGTAAGCCAGAAACAGGACAGACATATGGCAGTTTACCAAATACCAACCAGGAAGTGATGGGTTAAGGTCCTGGTTAACAATATGGTGCTGTACTGTGGTCATGAGGTAACTATGAAATAAGTAATACCATAGTACTGTTATGACTGTAACAAAGCATACAACCCAGCAATGAAATGACAGCCTGACAGTGTGATCATGTTAACACAGTAAAGAGGTACTGATAGAATGACACAATGACATGGTGGCACACTGTGGTTATGATGTCATATGATAACAAAGTCTTAAAGGTGGCAGAGGATGAGATAAGAGGGTAGAACTCTTAACCTAAGACCGAAGGCCCTGAGAATGGAGTGACAAAGTCCTTTTCAGATAGAAGAGAAAGTTCCCTCAGCGCTCTAGGAGTAGCTTCTGGAAGGATGTTTCAATCTACGGCAGGAAGGAGCTGGGCCAAGAAGGGAAATTGGGAAGGCAAGAAATAGTGGTGGCTTTGCAGGACAGGACACAGCTCTGGGGGCCAGCCAGAAGGGAAGGGCCTGGTCTTGGGATCAGAAGGAGGCAGCCCCTGACTGTGGAGTGGTAGCTAAGCAGCCTGACAGCATCCAGTGCTCGCAATGAGTGCGCACACAGCCCGAAAGTCTCCTCCAGGAGCTCAGTGGTATGGCAAATCCCATTCAGTACTTGTAAGATTCTTGGAATCATCAAATTGACGAGATCATCAAAGAAAACCCATGGCTAGCAGTAACAATTGAAAGCAGCTCACATTTATCCAACTTTTACCATGTGTCAGACACTTTGCAAAGAGCTCTTCACATTATCTCATTTCTTATTCACAATAACACTGTGAAGAAGATTTTACGTATATTTTACAGATGAATATGATGAGACCCAGAGAAGTTAACGTATTTGCCATAAGTCACATAGCAAGCAAGGGGCAGGGCTTGCCAGATCCATTTACCTTTAAATTATATCCACATCCCTGCTGTTGACCATCTTCTTTAAAGATTTATATGCCCTTCGGTAAGAGGCAAGCCAAGGGGCAGGCTGAGCCACAAGATTAACATGTAACATATTCCTAGGACATAACTTTTATTAAAAGTTCATTGAGAATGGAATGATATGTTACTGTTCTTGTTTGTTGTTAATTTTTTAATTAATAAAAAAATTAATTTTAAAAAATCAGAAAAAAGTTCATTGATAATGTAGATAAAAATGTGTATTATAGGCAACCATTCATCTAAGAAAAAAGATATAAATACGTATATTTATTTGCTTAGATTTATGGAAAGGTCAAGCAAAAACATTTTTTAAATGGTCACCTATTAGAGAAAGCAGGAAATAAAGTTGAAAGCAGACATCACTTATTTTGTAGATTTCACTTTAGAACCATCTAATTATTTACATATTGACTCAACAGAATTAGGTAAGTAAATAAGCAATCCCTAAAAAAAAAAAAAGAAAAGAAAATGAAACAAATGAACCTATCTATTGAGTTGTTGTCATAACCACATAGAAACTATTTCAAGTAATTTAAAATCCAGTAATTGACTGTAAATACATCCCAATGGGATATACTCTAATAAAGCAAACAAGTAATGATTTTGATATTGTTGGAGGTTTTTGGAGTGGGAGAAACAAACAAACAAAAAAACAGATGGACGATCAATGAAGAAAGTAAAATCCCTGTCACTCTCAATTTGAATTGGAAGTATCAATAATAACTCTTGATGCATTTTATTTAATATAGATATATTTCTTGTTTCTGTCCACTGAGAAGGACAAAAAACAATGACCAACTCAGTACAACAAGCACCTCTAGCCCATATTGTGATCTTTAAATACCATTTTGCACTAAAAGGAACCAGGGCTCTTTGGGGAAATGAAAGATTCCAGGTCTGAAACAAGACATGTACAAGATAAGCTGGGAAATCTTGTTATGTCATAAACAAGGAAACTATCAGAGACAACTAGGACAATGTCAAAAAGACTTCTAGAGCCAAGTGGGTGGTTCAGTGGTAGAATGCTAGCCTTGCATGTGGGAGTCCCGGGTTCAATTCCCAGACCATGCAGCCCTCAAAATAAATAAATAAATAAAAAGACCTAGGAGCCAGTTAGAGATTCCCACTAGCCAAAAATGAGACAATTTAACAGCAATGAAAATATAACTGCAGTTGGTTGAAACTAACCAAAAATTTAAATCCATGAGTACAAAATTATATGTTTTTAAAAACACCCTCTTTTTTGGAGGATGTTAGGGATCCAATTCAACATTTGAAAAAATGATAAATAAAGAATCAAGCATTTCTCCCACCTTTTTATATGAACTGTACCTCAGAGGAACCCAATAGTGGGTGAGGGGAAGATTTTCTTTATAGACGTCTCCCAGCTAATAAATGAGAAAGTAATGAATAGAATTAAAATATAACCACTTTGCAACCACTAATGAAATAATGGATCTAGGCAACGATCATCAATGGTTTTTAATTTCACAAAAAGAGACAACAGAACATTATGTACCTCCTAATGAAAATACACACACACACACACACACACACACACACACACACTTATTTATTTATTTATTTATTTTTCAAAAAAATCAAACCAGAATCTGGCCAAGTCTCTAGATATAACTACTAATTTACAGAAAATAGTATGGATAGAGGGAACACAAATATGCAATCTGCAAATTGCAGACTGTGGGAAACTTTGTAGGGCAAATAATGTGGCGTATCAGCCAGGGTTCTCCAGAGAAATAGAACCATTAGAATATGTGTATGTACGTGCGTGTGTGTGTGTGTGTGTGTGTGTGTGTGTGTGTGTCCTGTTGGTTCTTTCTCTGGAGAACCCTGACTAATATGCCACGTTATTTGCCCTATGCGTATTTGCCCTACAGTTACATATACAGAGAGGTCAGGGGACATCTTAAGGAATTGGCTTATGTGATTATGGGGACTGGCAAGTTTGAAATTTGTATGGCAGACTGGCAGTTTGGCAACACAGGCAGGAGTTGATATTGTAATCTTGAGGAAGAATTTCTTCTACAGGAAACCTCAGTTTCTGCTCGTAAGGCCTTCGGCTGATTGAGTTAGGCCCACCCACATTATCAAGGGTAATATCTTTTACTTAAAGTCAACTGGTTGTAAATGTTCATCACATCTGCAAAACACCTTCTCAACAACATCTAGAGTAGTGTTTAATTGAACAGCTGTGTACCATAGCCTAGCCAAATTGACACATAGAATTAACCATCATGCCTTGTTTTTCAATAAAGAAATTATAGGGAGTGGAAACAAATAGACTGAGAGATTTAAGAGACATATCAACGAATTTCAATATATTTGAATCCTACAAGCAGTTAAAAGGAGGAGCAGAAAATAAAAAAGGAGGAGCAGGTGCAGGAGCAAGAGGAGGAAGAGGACAAGTTGTGAGGGCATCAGGAAAATGTAAATACTGCACTGATTGGACGTTATGAAATTTTCTAGATGTGATCGTGATATTAAGGTTTTATTTTAAACATTTTTCTTGTGAAAATAAAACATTCATAAAAGCAATAAATTTGAAAACATATTGTAACAATTAGTTACAGAATAGATTCCAGAGTTTGGCATGGATTGCAATTCCACAATTTCAGGTTTTTCCTCCTAGTGCTCCAAGATACTGGAGACTAAAATAAATATCAGTATAATGATTCAGCAGTCATACTCAATTGTTAAATCTATCTTCTCTGTATAACCCCTCCTCCTCTTATCTTTCTCCCACTATTTAGGGGTATTTGGACTATGCCCATTTTCATGTTGGAAGGGACTGTTGATCATATGGGATGGGGAGTAGAACTAGTTGATGTTCTGGAGAGGTACCTCTGCATTTCAGGACTTATCTGGTCCAGGGGCCCATCTAGAGGTTGTAGGTTTTGGAAAGTTACCCTAGTGCATGGAACCTTTGTAGAATCTTGTATAATGCCCTAGGTGTTTTTTTAGGATTGGCAGGAATGGTTTGGTTGGGGTTTGGCAAGCTATGATAGGTAGCAATGTCTAACTGAAACTTGCATAAAAGTGACCTCCAGAGTAGCCTCTTGACTCTATTTGAACTCTCTCAGCTACTGATACCTTATTTGTTACATTTCTTTCCCCCCTTTTGGTCAGAATGGCATTGTTGATCCCACAATGCCAGGGCCAGGCTTCAAGGTTATTTTTAAAGTTTTTTTTTATTTTAGAAATATAAACTGGAATAGTTACGGGTAAATTATATAATGTCTGGTATTTTTTATGAAATGATCTGAGGGTGGGCAATGGGGTTGGTTGGGTAATAGATGGAACAAGATGGGACATAAACTGATAATTGTTGGAGCTGAGTTCGTTGTACTATTCTCTATATTTTATATATTTGAAATTTTCAACATAAACTTTTAAAAATTATTGTTATACTAAAACAGAATAGTTAAATCTGGGGGTAATCATCTCCTCCATCTTGACTTCCACAAAGTTGGCAGCTGTCTTCAGTTGCCCAGTTCCTCAAGTTGGTGACTGAAAGGAAACTGTTCTAGTTTGCAAACTGCCGCAATGCAATATACCAGAAGTAGAACAGCTTTTAAAAGGGGGTATTTATTAAGTTGCAAGTTTACAGTTCTAAGGCCATGAAAATGTCCAAATTAAGGCACCAACAAGAGGTTACCTTCATTCAAGAAAGGCTGATGAAGTTCAGGGTTTTTCTCTCAGCTGGAAGGGCACATGGCAATGTCTGCTAGCTCTCTCCCAGCTTCTTGTTTCATGAAGCTACCCCAGGGGTGTATTCCTTCTTCATCTCCAAAGGTCTCTGGCTGTGTGAGCCCTAAAGCTTTTTCCAAAATGGTTCTCTCTTAAAGGGGCTCCAGTAAGCAATCCCATCTTGAATGGGTGGAGACACATCTCCATGGAAACCATTTAATCAAAAGTTATCACTCACAATTGGATGGGTCACATTTCCACTCAGCAATATTGAATGCAGATTAAATGACATGGCTTTTCTGGGGTACACGAGAGATTCAAACCAGAACACTGGCCAACCCAAAAGAAAAGATTTCTAGATACTAGCAATGGGGTTCCCCCACAAAATGTCCCTATCCACACCTGATCACACTTCAGTGGTGTCCACTAATAAGCAAGTTCTGAACATGTGTGCAGCTTCCAAGCATCCTTTTAGTGTCTTATGATTTTGTATTATGGACAAGAAAGGATACTAATAGTTTGGAGGAAGTGTCTATCATAAAAGACAAAAGCCAGAATTAACTGCCACAAGAAAAAGAAATTGAAAGAATCAAAGGCAATTCAGGAAAGAGAAGTAAGCAAATGAACAAACCCTATAATTAGTAGCCTCAGAGAGGTAAGAGAAACTCACATCCATGAAACAATAACAGAGTGTATTTTAAAGTCACATTCAAACAATAAGCCGGCAAATGTGTTTATTTGTTTATATTACCAGAAGTAAAAAATTCAATAAAAGGTTTCAAAATAAAGTAGAGAAAATCACTCAGAAAGTAGAACAAAGAGTACAGAGATGTAAACTAGGAAAGAAAAAATTAAAAATTAAAGGATAAATACAAAAAGTGCACATAGTTTACTAATGGGAGTTCCAGAAAAGGAAGACAAAGAAAATGGAGATGATAAATTATATATAAAAAATCCTACAGTAATTTCCCAGAAACATGGAACATGAATTTCTAGACTGAAACGATCTACCAAATACCCAGCACAATGGGCTCACAAAGTCCCACACCAAAGTACATCATCATAAAATTTTAGAACAGCCAAAGGATAAAAAGAAGTTTCTGATATATTCCAGAATAAGAGAAAGAGCAGAAAAGAATCAAATACAATAGTTTGGAAATAAGAATAGCAACAGCAGACTTCACAACAACAACAATGGAAACTATAAGATAATGGAACAATACTTCCAAAATTCTGAAGAAAATTATTTCAAGTCTAGAATTCTATGCCCCATTAAAATATCAATCAAGTATGAGCATCAAATAAAATCATTCTCAGACATCCATAGTCACCAAAATTTTCCCCCCATATATCCTCTCATAAGTTATTGAAATATATTTACTTGCTTACTGTCAGAAAAAATGTCACTTGCATGAAGGCAGGAGCTTGGTTCCTTCTGTGTCCCCAATATGGGATTCATGTGGGATTGTCATTCCAGCCTGTCGAGATCATTCTGAATCTCAATTCTGTCATCCAATGTATCAGTAATCCTGTTCCTCTTTTTACATCTGTAAGTGTGATGAGCAGGACACTTACATCTTCATCTGAGTCACTCATAGAAACATTGCATGGCCAGGGCTGATAATTGTTGAAATGATAAAAGAAGTTACTGGAGAATGTTCTCCATTAAAACTGAGTGAATATACTGCACAAACGCAGGTTTTACAATGATTTAAAAAAAAAACTGAGTGAAGAAGCCAAAAGGGGGAACAGGTGATATTCTTACTGGGTAAAAGATCTAACACAAGAGACAGCTGAAGGGAATTCCCACAATGATGGAGAAGTAAAGTCTAATGATGGCAGTTGGGCAGCAGATCTATGGAGTAACCAGTACAGTTAAGACAGGAGCAGGCACACCATGTACAGTTTTGTAGGGCTGTTCTCTGATCAAAGATGTCTGGTTTAGGGGCCATAAATGAGAGCTGAAATCCATTTTGCTCTCTGCTTGATAAGACTCCTCCCTGATGAGGAGTGGCAACAAACCTAAAGGAAGAGGAGTCTCTTACTAATTGATTTTCCCAAAGACAGCAATATTTTGTAACTTGTTATCTGAGGAATACAATTCATCTGTCTAGAAGGGTGCCTTTTACTAATGTATTCAAGAGGCCTAATTGTGTTAATGGTGGCCCAGAATGGAAAAATTGTAGATTCAAGAATCATCCACCAATTAAAAAATATTATAACAATAGATTATAAAAGGAGTTTCATACTTCTGTTGGGAATTTTCAAATGAAATAGTGATAAATAATTAGAAACTTATCACGCACAAAAAAAACAGAGGCAATTTTTAACTCCAAGAAAAAAAGCCATAGAAGAAATAAAATATAATGAAAGTCACAATGTACATAACTGTATAAAAATATTTACAGATTTATATACATAAGCATGAGATATGTATTTCCTTCCAAATTGTGATAAAAGTATTTTGGGAGAATGGATAAAGATAAAACGAATGTAGGTACTGGTATAAGAGAGCCCAACCTTCATTTCCATGGTAGGTAGTCAATAAATAATATTTTAAAAGGGAAAAGTCAAAGTAACAGTATAAGCATAATATTAGTATAGAAATAAGACAATAAATACCAGAAGATATAGCTAAACAAATTAAAATTGCTTCCTCTTGGGAGCTGAGGGGATAGCTATAACCTTGTATTAGCTTGCTTTTTGAACTTATGTACAAACCTATTTTTTTAACAAAAAATTCAAACACAAAAGAAGAAAGAATAGTACAATGAACTCCCATATTCTAATCGCCCAGATTTAACAATTACCAGGAGTCTGCCACACTTGTTTCATGTAAGTGTATTTATTTTAAAAACTAAAATTTTTAGAAGTATACACAATAAATCAATGATTTGGCTACTTCTGAAGTATGTGGCTGATGTAGGGGTTGGAGGGGAAGAACAAGGAAGAACTTTTTTTCTTTTAAACAGTTTTTGTTTTATTTTTATCTTATAAATACTTGTGCACTGTTCTGACACTTTCCATTCATTTAATTCTCATAACAATATAATAGAGATAATAGCATTTCTGTTTCACAGAAGAGTTGCCTGTAATTTAAATATTTTTCAATGAGCAGGTGTTCCTTTTAAAATAACAATAAATAATAATTAAAAGATAACGGGCCATAAAAATATATTACCCTTCTCACATGACAACCCTTTGGTTATTTGAAGTCTTTTCTTCTACAGTATAAAAAGTCCCAGTTCCTCCAGTGATGCCTCAAAGGTAGAATGATTAAACATTCCAGTTATTAATAACACTTTCTTTCATTATTGTATGTCCAGTTTAGGTAATAAATTTTATAGTCATTCTTGTCATAGAATTTGGTGTTTCCACCCTTCACCATAGGGTTGCTCTCCTCTAGACATTATTGTTAAGAAGGGCCCCCAGCCCTGGATCTAGCAAAATATGGGACCCAGTGGACCACTGACCTTCCTTAATCCAGATTATTGCATCCATTGAGGAAGGCTGGGAGTCTTCATACTCCTGACAGTGCCACACAATCAGCTCATATTGAAATTGCTGTCAAATAAAACTAGGTCTTTCTCATGTGATTCATTCTTAAAGCATGGGCTCTTCACCCCATACTTGTGCCTCTGATCTTTTTAACCTGCCTGTGGGATTGCAAATCCACACCTTTCAAATGTCATTTGTTCATGTGGGATTGTCGTTCCAGCCCGTCGAGATCATTTTGAATCTCAATTCTGTCATCCAGTATATTAGCGATCCTGTTCCTCTTTGTGTCGTCTGTACGTGTGATGAGCTGGACACCTACATCTTCATCTGAGTTCCTGATAGAAATATTCGTGGCCAGGGCTGAGTCACAAGTTCAAAGAACTCCTGCCTCCCAGACATCAGCCTTTTCAGCACACCTTTTGGAGTATAGTGAATCACCAGTTATGAATTTTCCAAGCAGGGCCACCACGCAGCCCAGATTTAACCACTGGATCCACAAGGAAAATATGAAAACTGTCTCATGCCCTACTGAAAGCAAAAAGCACAACCATCGCATTCCTTAACCTCTTCATCCGGTATCCTCATCAACAAAAGAGGCATGATATTTTATCCTTTGTTATGTGTTCTTAGAGAACTCATGCTGGCTTCCACCAAATGCCATTTTCCTTGTTAAGCAATGCCAGGCCCCGATATGATAATCCCTTCTAGAATTTTGCCAGGGATCAACATCAATCTTGAATAGTCCTTAATTTCCAAATCCACGATCAACTCCTTGCTGAGTATAATGGTAGTATTTGTCCACCTCCAGCTCCTGCACCCCTCACCCCACCCCATCTTCCATGTTTCCCCGAAGGTCACTTACAAACAGTTCCTGCTTACATATGCTCTTGCTATCTATCTGGGCCTCAGCATCATTTTTACTATGACTTTTCCCCCTATATTATTGGTTTGAAGTTATTCTCCTTGACACTCTGGAAAGAAGGAAAGCTCTGTTCTCTCTGTCTTTGATTAACATCATAACCTACCCTAAAGGCTGTCCTAGGCATTAAACAAATTATATTTATTTACTAATTTGTTCATTTATGTTTCACGTACATAATACTGTATACATTCTCATTAAAACTCAAATATTACAGATAAAGCTAAAGCTCTCTTTGACTACGTTTTCCAATTCTAGTCCCTTCTCCACGACTACCAGCTTGTATAGTCCTCCAGACCTTTGCCCCTGCATTCACACACATGTATGAACATACAAAAACTTACGATTTGGTTTCATGTTTTTAACTATGTCGGCATACATTGCAGGACTTTATCCCTCTGCTGACATTTCCCAGTAGTATCTTTTGGTTTTTAATATCCAAATTTTGTAGAACACATGTATCTCACAATAACGTTTTTCAGCTGTTGTTTATATAGGAAAAATGTGTATAGCATTTGCATCCCCAAAATGCCATACAGCATTTTAAACCATAATGATGTACAAGAAAAATCCCAACTACATTTCAAATAGAATTGGACTGGTAGAATCATGTGTAGACGTTTTGAAAAGTGTCAACAAAGGGGATGTGAGACTAGTGTGGCCGAGGCTGAGAGCTAACGAAGCAACCATTAGTTACAACCAAATGCATTGTTGGTAACCAAGAAGCAATGTTTTGAGCATTTGACATCTGAACTTAATAACTTGTTATTTGTATATGGACATTTCACTGGGTTTTAGTACAGTTCTGGAAAGCAGTTCAGAGAGTCAAGTTGACATATAACCTATTATCATTTTTTTCCATTTAAAATAATGGAAAACGGGCTCCCACTTAGCATTTTCACACAGAACAACTGATTTGAAGGATTGGGTTTCTGACCTGAAGAGGGAAAATGCCTGTATAAATCATCAAACTGTGTATTTTAACATCGTACCATATGCTTTGTACTACAACTTGCTTTCCTTATGCAACAATGCACTTTGGAGAGACATCCTGTTAGTACCCATGGATGTGCGCAGGGTTGATTTACCCGCTCCCCTGCCAGGCATCTACTCCTTTCAGGCGCTCCTCGCAGTTTTGTGTCAAGGCGGCACCCCTTCCTTGGTCTCTCCTCCTCCTTATGGTCTGTGCAAGGCCTCGCGCAATCTGGCCCATTCAAAAACGTCCTAGGTGGTCACATTAGTATCTTCCCATGCCTCCCTTGGATTTAGAAATACGTACTCAAGGATGTTCCTTGCATTATTGTTTATAAAAGCAGAAAGCACACTAGTGTCCATCAATAAATGATTATTGGAAAATTAAAGTAGAATACTTTGTAGCAATTAACAATGCTGAAATAGAATAGAGAACTAGATGTACATCAAGAAAAAATTGTCCGCAATACATTAAGTGAAAAAAAGTTTTCAAAAACGTGTTTTATATGATTCTATTTTTGTTTAAAAGAGTGTATCATGTACATATAAAATATGAAGTCTGGAAGACTATACACCAAAATGGGTGGTAGGTGATATTTTCTTTTTGCATATCTGAATTTTCCAGGTTTTTTTTTCGATTAACATTCATAACTGATGTACTGAAGGAAAACAGCTTTTTTTTAAAAAGGTCAATTTCTATTTAATCAAACTGCCTTATGACCAATTAATGCTGGCACAGTAGAACCCTGAATTTTCTCTCTCCCCATGCTCTTCTCAAACGACCCAGCCTCCTTGCCCTGGAGGAGGCGACATGTTTCCAACCATAAGTGGTGGCCAACTCCAAGCTCATGCCCAATCCATAGGCTGCCTCCTCAGGCCCCTGGATGAAGGCCATTCAACTTCTGCTCATTCCAGGAACTCTACCCTCTGACTCAAGCCCTGCCTGCTTATTTGAACCTTTTCCTTATTAAAAGGAAAAAAAAAGTCGAGATTGATTCCCAGACTCTGGTAATTGTACGTAGCTATCTTGGAGGAATAACAGACTTCATACTCTTCTCTCTTCTCCCTGAGAATTTCAGCCTCCACTGTAAGGAAGAGAGAGAGGAGGGAAAGAGAGTGTGGGGTGACCGTTTGTAGGCACAATATCGAGGGCTTTGTCACTATCATTGCATTTAATCCCCACAACAACTGAGGGTGGTGGATGTTACTAGTCCCATTTTATAGTTGAGGAAACTGAGGCTCTGAAGGATAAGTAACTATTTTCAATCATGCAACTAATAAATAGCTAGCGCAAAATTGAAACCAGTACTGCCTGACCCCAAAAGCTTCCTCCTTGCATCGTACTATCACGCCCTCTTACACACCACGCATATCTGCAGCCCCTATAGCGTTCACTTTTGCAGATTTATCTGGGCTTTTCCTTTCCTTGTCACCCCATCATCAAACTGCAGTTTACAACTCTTTAATCAGAGGTGCTCTCATTGTAAAAGTTCCCAACAACCCCTGGGGCAGTACCCCAAAAGCACATCTTGGCCTTTAATCTTTGACACCATCCGCATAACTCACTGTTCACTCCCCTTCTTCTTCCTTCTTTCCAGAAGCATAAACTCTAAATGCCAGAAGAGATAAAAAGTCATTCCCCACATACCCAATGTACCCACATTTCTTCAGTTTCCTAGCCAGAACCACAAGGTTATGCAACCAGCAGCTGGGAGGACAGACAGATATGGGCAGGTTTCTGCCAGGCTTCAGTTGCAAACCACAGAAGGTCTTTTGGGACCCTCCTTGGGCCTTTCAGAGTGTCACTCACCACCAGCGCCAAGGGCAATTGCCTTGTTCCCACACTTCCCCAAGTGAGGCAACTGGCTTTCCGCCTTGGGTGACAGACTCTGAGTTCATGCATGGGTACAGTGGTATGGGTTGTTTCCTTCTTTGCTGGACATCTCATCCTGGTTTTGCCTTTCTGCTTCCCTATCTCCCTTCTAGAAAATTACCAGGTTACTCCTTCCTTCCCTGCCCCTGGGAAGCTGGAATATAGCAAGGTGATCTTTTGCTCCTTTACCTTATCCTCTGAGAGTGACACCGGTTTGCATTTCCAGCAGCTAGAGCTAATGACAACCTCGCTCACGGAAACACAAGGTCCTGTCCCCACAGAAACAAACAAAACAAAGCAATACCCTTCTCTTCCTCCTCTCTGTATCCAGGGTACTCAAGGTGAATTTGCAGATCAATTAATTCTTTTGCCCCACTACCGTGTAACAGCCTCATGAAGAGGAACCAACTGGACTGCCAAGGTCCTTCCTTTGATCTAACTTTCCCTGTATTCCTCTGTCATGTTCTAGGACAAGGTCACTTTTTCTAGATCCTCCAGGAATCGGGAAAGGGTGGAGGGGAGATCAGTTTCAACTCAAAAAGGAAGAACTGCTACTTACTGACTTAATGTCAGAAGAAAAACCAGAGAATGTGGCCTTTCCATGCAGAGGAGAATTGGGAAGGACTAAAAGGGAAGAAGGCTCCTGGGGGAAATCAGCAGAGTCTAGAACCTGGGGGTATAGTCAAGGACTTTGTGGGGGCCATGCAGTCCTGTCTGGGGCACCATGACTTTAGCTGTTCTTCCTTCTGAAGTCAGGAGGTCCAGAAGCCCCTATTCAGGGCCTCCTCCCTGGACCCTCAAATGCCAAAATACCACTGGATTATTTTTGCTAAGCATCTGCCCACCAGAAGCCTCTGGATTACAAATGGGGTCTCTCAGCCACCAAAAAGGGGGACAGGTACTGGGAAAAGCCTCCAAATATATTTAGCCTGGCAAGGACCACCTCCCAGTGCCCTTGAACAATAAATTAATGGTATAATCAAAGGGTTAGCTTCTTGTGAGTCTCATCAGCATTGGGCCCCCAAGGCCAGAGCACCCCTAGGTCATGAGTAAAGCCCAGTTCCTGACCGTCAGCCTCACCTCCATGTTCTCATCTTTAACATGGTCACGGGCTCCTTGGCTAAAGAAATCGGAGCTCATAAGTGACTTGAAAAGGCTGTGGTTCCTCCTTCCTCTTCTATAAGTGGTGTGCCCATTTGAATCTGTTGTGTACCCCAGAAAAGCCATGTCTTTTAATTCTCATTCAATATTGCTGGGTGGAACCTTTTTATTGTTTCCATGGAGATGTGGCCCACCCAATTGTGGGTGGTACCTTTTGATTAGATGGTTTCCATGGAGATGTGTCTCCACTTATTCAAGGTGGGGTTGCTTCTTGGAGCCCTTTAAGAAGGAACCATTTTGGAAAAACTTTAGAGCCAACAGAAGAGACACAGCCCTGAAGAAGCCATTGTAGAAGTCCGGAGAGAAAGTTAACAGATGTCACCATGTGCCTTACCAGCTGAGAAAAAACCCCAAACATCACTGACCTTCTTGAGCCAAAGTATCTTTTCCTGGATGCCTTAATTTGGACATTTTCATAGCCTTGCCTTAAGTTGGACATTTTCACAGCCTTAGAACTGTAAACTTGCAACTTAATAAATTCCCCCTTTGTAAAAGCCATTCTGTTTCTGGTATATTGCACTCCAGTGGCTTAGGAACTAAAACAAGTGGTAAACAAGAAATGCCACCTCCTCTTACATCATTTGTTTATTCTTTTAATGATTCAGCCACTAATTAGCCCAAAGGTATGGAGCACCTTTTGTCTGGGCAATGGGCTAGATACTGTGAAAAGCAGTTTCTTCACTTAAGAAGTTCCCAATATCATTTAAAAATGGTATATATTGTGCGTTTGTTACACTTAGGCATCTTTTGAGGGTGTGTGACTCATGGCAGTCACCATCCTAGACCCAGGGGGTGCAGGTAGGGGCAGGGCGCCCTCCCTCCCTCCATTAGTTTCTTGTGACTGACATAATAAAGGATCACAAATGTAGGGGCTTCAAACAGAAATTTATCCACCCACAGTTCTGTAGACCAAAACTCTTAAATCAAGGTATTCACAAGAACTTGCTGTGAACTACAGGAGAGTTCTTCTTTGCCGCTTCCAACTTCTGGTGGCTCCAGGCGGTCCTTAGCTTTGGCTGCCTCTGTCTTCATATGGCCTTTTATTTTATATGTGTATCTTCTTCTCTTCTGTCTATTATAAGGACACTTGTCATTGGATTGAGGACTCACCCAGGTAACCCAAGATGATCACATGTTGAGATCCTTAATTACTTCTGCAATCTCCCTTTTTCTAAATAAGGTCCCATTCACAGGCAGTGGGGATTAGGATGAGAACATGTCTTTTAGGGTGGGAGGGGTGAAGGCATAATTCAGCCCACTATCCTCCCCAAGAGAAGTTCATAGTTTTATGTGAGCACAGTTTCTAAAACACATTTGCATATAGTCTCATTTTTCTCCCCTCACACCATTGTGTATTTCCATTTTCCAAATGGGAAAACTGAGCTCTGACAAATTAAGCAGCCTGCTTAATATCACACAGCATCAGAAGCAGGAGGTGATTCTACAACAGTGTTCCATTGTCTAGTCAATAGCTTCAGAAGCATGAGAGGCAGTTTCAGCAGTCGCAGTGGTGTTTTGGCCCTTGAATGGATCCAGTAGCTCCGATCTTAAGGTCAACTGTTCTCTGCCTTCCTGATGTGGCTCTCCTGGGTGCCGCTTCTGCTGCATGGCCCTGGGAGTCCCTCCTGAGAAGCAGCCTAGAGCCCCCTCAGTTCCCAGTGTTACCTCCCTTTCTGCTTAATTTGCTAGGGTGGATTTCTGTTTCCTGCAACTGAACTCCTAATGATACATAAATAATAGTAATAACTCCCCCTTTTTCAGCTCTGTGGGACTCACACTACATGAAAGGCTGAATCTCCATTATCTCATATAATTTACAAAGCAACCGTATAGATTAGGTATTATTTTCCCAATTTATATATTAAGAAACTGAGGATCAGAGCCCCAGCATGCATAACCAGCCACTCAGACGCAGGTGTGCTTACTCCAGTGTCTGTGCCATATTGGCGCTCTCGTGGTTCCTTCTAAAAGGGATACTGAATAACATGATGGACAGTATCTTCAAGAGGATTTGTGGAAGATGCAGGGATGTTTTATAACCTTAAGGGCTGATTTTCTTTTAATTTTATTTATTAAACATACCAACATACAAACACAAACATTCTTACCATATGATCATTCCATTCTACATATATAATCAGTAATTCACAATATCATCACATAGTTGTATATTCATCACCACAATCAGTTCTCAGAACATTTGCATCAATTCAGAAAAAGAAATAGAAAGAAAACAGGAAAAAAAATCATACATACCATACCCCTTACCACTCCCTTTCATTGATCACTAACATTCAATCTACTAAATTTATTTTAGCATTTGTTCCCCCTATTATTTATTTATTTTTAACCCATATGTTTTAGTCATCTGTCCATAAGGTAGATAAAAGAAGCATCAGACACAAGGTTTTCAGACTCACACAGTCACATTGCAAAACCTCTATCATTATACAATCATCTTCAAGAAACATGGCTACTGGAACACTGCTCTACATTTTCAAGCAGTTCCCTCCAGCCTCTCCATTACACCTAAACTAAAAAGGTGATATCTATTTAATGCATAAGAATAACCTCCAGGATAACCTCTCAACTCTGTTTGGAATCTCTCAGCCATTGACCCTTTATTTTGTCTCATTTCGCTCTTCCCCCTTTTGGTCAAGAAGGTTTTCTCAATCCCTTGGTGCTGAGTCCCAGCTCATTCTAGGATTTCTGTCCCATGTTGCCAGGAAGGTCCACACCCCTGAGAGTCATGTCCCACGTGGGGGGGGGGGGGGAGCAGTGAGTTTGCTTGTCGTGTTGGCTGAGAAAGAGAGGCCACATCTGAGCAACAAAAGAGGTTCTCTTGGGGTGACTCTTAGGCCTGATTTAAAGTAGGTTTAGCATGTCCTTGGCAGGGTTAAGTTTCATATGAGCAAACCCCAAAATTGGGGGCTCAGCCTATTGCTTTGGTTGTCCCCACTGCTTGTGAGAATATCAAGAATTCTCCACTTGGGGAAGTTGAACTTTCCCCCTTTCTCACCATTCCCCCGAGGGGACTTTGCAAATACTATTTTATTCACTGTTCAGGTCACTCTGGGATTATCAGGGCATCACTCTGGACAAACCTACAAAATCTCAGGCCCTACTCAAGGTTCCATGTATTTATGGTGTTCAGTTAAGCTGTCCATAGAAGCTATATTAAGAAATTCACCAGTCAAAATATAAATTTTGTACCAAAAAATTATTTTTTGCTTTAGTCTCACACATAAGTTAAAGTTTTAAAATATTAATTACCATCTATTTTCAACACCCTCCAGTTTTGACATTCTTAAGGACTGTTTTATAATGACTTTGCTTCAGCTCCTCTCCTCTCTCCACGGTCTTCTTCTCCGACTCCACCCCTCCAAGCATGCAGACATGCTCACTTCACCGCCTCTTGACCCTGTTTCCCCCCAGCCCAGGTCTTCCCAGGACGTCATAGTCTCCTTCCCTTCATCACCACACTTCCTGGAAGAATAGACTACACTTGCTGCTTTCCTCTCTTATCTCCAATCCTATGTCCGTTGTTGCCTGGACTTTTCCTCTCTCCCCCTAGGGAAAGTGTTTTTCCTAAGGTCTTTCTGTCCTGCCTTTGGACATCCCATGTCAACTCTCTCAGGCCACATCCTGTTCAGCACTGCTGAAGCATTTCACACTGCTGACCACCCCACCTTCTTAATTCTTGGTCCTCCTTTGCCTTCCTGACAACAATCTCCCCTGGTTTTCTTACTGCCTCTGATGGTGGTTTCTTGGTCTTGACCACTGGCTCCTCCAACTCCCCCTGACCCTCAAATGCTGCTGTTCCTTAGGAGTCCACCCGCAGCCCTCAGACCTGATCCCCTCTTCTGGCACCATGGCCCCTCATTCAGCTTCCTCAACCACTTGTATGCCTACTGACAACTCCTAAATCTATTGTCTTCAGCTCAGATCACTCCACCACACTTCAGATTCATATTTCCATCTGCCTAATGAATACCTCCACTTGGAAGTTCCTCCTGAAGCTCCAGTGCATCTAAAGCTAAATAGCGCAGAGTGTTCCTCATAAATATGCACACATACACACACTAGAAGAACCCTAGATTTCTTGCTAAAAATGTTCTGTCAAATCCCCTTCTCTTCCCCACCACTTCTCTTCAAAGGTCCAGTGCCAAAGGCTGGGAGGGGGTGCTTGGGAACAGTAACATGTACTAACATTCCTAAAGTTTTGCACAGTAGCACACACAATTATCCCACCCTGACCCTGTGACCACCCTCATTTCTGCCAGAGAAGTCATTTATTCTCCCAATGACTCTATATTAAGCACCTTCTATGTCTCAAGTAGAGAACTAGGCATTGGAGACTCAGTAATGAACAGGACAAATGTGGTTCTTGCCCTCATGGAGTTTCTGTTCTGGCTGGGAAATATATTAGTAGCAGTGGGTGGGCACTAAGTAGAGAACATGCACACACAATGATAACCAATGTAGGCTCACCATTTTGACACCAGAAACCAAAATGAAGAAAGTGTCAAAAAATAAATGGGTATAAGTCTGAAAGGAAATTTCTAGAGCTTTGCCCCACTACTCCATCTTTGGCCCTCCCTCCTCTATCTTTTTTGTTAATGACCTCGAGGCTCATCAGAGTGTCAGAAGACACACAACTTGTCAAATGGTGGAAGACAAAATAAGGGCCCCACAGATAGCTTGAATAATGGGTCAAATTTAATATAATGAAATTTAAGAGATAAATGTGAAGTCCTGAATTTGTTTTACTAAGTCATTCGCCCCAGAGTAACCTGAGGGAGTCCTGGTTTGTCATGAAAAAGAAAAAGCAAAGAGCTATTGTTGCCTGTGAGCTTAATGTGGACCCACAAATCTGACCAGTTAAGAAAAACTAGAACAGAGATGTGGGCAACTGAAGTCCAGAGTAGTCTGGAAAGACATTCCCACTGTCCTCAGGGCTGCCCAGTCATGGAGAAAGGTGAGTGGCCCCAAGGGCCAAAGGTAGAGAGGACCTTGACTGCTGAGATGACTCTCCATCCACACAGAGCTGTCCAGACAGACTGTGGGTGTTGGTAAAGATGTGTGGAATCTGCACCGTTACATATCAGGGCTGACCACCTGGTCTATCCCCTTCATTGACAGAGAAGCCAACTGAGATGGCAAGTGATCTGCCCATTGGGGATCAAAAAGTTTGCAGCAGAACGGGGACAGTGCCCTTGATTATCATGAATGAATGAATGACATACATGGGTGAGGGTAAAATACAGGCAGGGACACCAGATGAGATTAGGGAAATCCATTTCATTTCTTTGGGGCATGAGGGAGGAATTAATCAAAGTAAGCCTTCCCATTGATTTTTTGCCCAGTTTCTTTGAGCTGAGTCCATGGGTGCATATATGTATGCCCAGTCTACACCCCCAAAGGCTCTGCCTTGACCCCACACATGCTCTCCTCCTGCATCAAGGGGGTACTGAAGGCAATGGGAAAGGAACTGCTCAGCCCTTGCCCACTGCCTGTTCTTTCTTTTCTCTTTCCGAGGTCCCTCCTCCAGGGAGCCCTCCTGAATTGTGGAGCAAACGGTGCTGGCTTCCTGCCCAGTCAGAGAACTCTGCCTGCTATAGCAGTCCCTGCTTGGGTTTCAGTGCTGGGTAGTGGGGAGGGATCCTGGATGGAGAGTTATTCCAAGAGGGCAGGGGCTTAGAGCAAGCTCCCATCTTGCACCTCTGCACCTTCTGTCTCCCTACCTGCTTCTGTGGCCTGGCCCCTCATCCCCTTACCCCCACCATGGCCCCATCCTCAGATCCATGTCTCCTTTAGACCCTAGCCCCCCAGTTCCCTACCCCTCCTCCTATGCCCTCCCCCAGGATTTTCTGTCATTATCACTGGAAAGTGAGGCTTGTGCATCATCATTAATGGGCTAAACAGCAGGGTCAGCGAGGCAGGTAGCAGTAAACGCAGCAATTACAGCCGCGCCTCCATCCAAGCGCCCTCGCTCCCAATCCATCTCACCTCATCACCGGGCAGTGCTGAGCTGGCCCTGCCTTCATTACATTAATCAGGTTAATTCCAAGTTAGAGTCCACATTCTAATCAAAAGGCTGCCAACAGGGTGGGGAAAGAGGGAAGAGCTGTCCTCCCAAGGGATGGGGTTGACAGGAGGGCCTGGACCTGGACCCCTGACAGCCAGACGTCCAGGACTCCATCCTTCTAGGGGTGCTCTTACCCTGTGTCTAGGCTTTGCTCCCAAAACCTCTTTTGCATCCTAGATTCAAACCAGGGCTCGTGGTCTGTATATGTATGTGGTTGGAAGTAAAGGAAAGTCCCACTCTCTGTCTTTCTAAACAGGCCAACAATGTCATCATGTACTGTTGGCAAGGTTGTACACTGACAACTCGAGGAGAGCACCACATTCATATTACAGTTTACTGTGTGAATGATGCCCCGTGGAGATATGCAATGCACAACCCACACAACAGAACAGAGCAACCCTGCAGGTCAGCTCCTGAGAGACCAAGAGCCTGGGGGAGGTGGGGGGAGAGTGGAGGAAGAAGAGTAAAGGCTGCAGACCCAACACTGTAACTCAAAGAGCTCATTAAGGGGAGATAGAAATCAACAGACCCAGCCTCCGCCACCAGCAGCTCCTCCCTCAGCCTCAACGCAATGGCCTGCCCCCCAAGTTTGTGTCCTCACCCTCTGCTAGGTAACCACATCTGGTTTCACAGCTTCAAGTATCACGACAGTGAGATCTCCTTTACCCCAAAATCTTCCCCCCACGTGGCTTCCATACACCCACTAGATACCTCCATGTGGAAGTCCCTCCAGCCACACAAAGAACATGGCTGAAATAGCTTCGAAGCATCTCTCCAAAATTTACTTCTCTTCCCTTCCTCGGTAAATAATTCTTTCTCCCTATCTGACACAGGCTAGAAATCTTGGAAGTCATGCGAGAGCCCTTTTTCTTAGGACTTAGTACATATCAGTTTATTATTTCTGATGTAACAAATTACCACAAACTTGGTTTAAATCAACACAAAGTTAAATCTTATGGTCCAGGAGGTCAGATATATAAAATGAATCTCACTGGGCTCAAATCAAAGTGTTGGAAGACTTGTGTTCCTTCCAGAGGCTCTAGGGAGGAATACATTTCCCTTATCCAGCTTCTAGAAGCCACCTGCATTCCTTTGCTTGTGGCCCCTTCCTCTTTCTTTCTTTCTTTTTTTCTTTATTTACATGGGCAGGCACCAGGAATTGAACCCAGGTCCTCTGGCATGGCAGGCAAGCATTCTTGCCTGTTGAGCCACCATGACCCGCCCCCCTTCCTCTTTCTTCAAAGCCAACAGTGTAGGATCTTCAAATCTCTCTCTGACTCTGAACCTCCTGACATTCTCTTTCACTTAGGAGAACCCTTGTGAAAAGATTAGACCCACCCAGATAATCCAAAATAATCTACTGAAGTTTATTAGCAACCTTAATTCCCCCCTTGCATGTAACATAACATAGTCATAGATTCCAGGAATTAGAACTTGGACATCTTTGGGGGTCATTATTCTGGCTACCACAAACACCAACTGCCATATTGATCTTCTGGCCTTATTCATTCAATGCCACCAAGATAGTCCTTCCTTCAGTCAGTTCCTACATTCTTCATCTTGGATTGTCTGGATGTTACAATCATCTCACCGGTATCTCTGCCTCCACATTCTCCCCCTCTATTCCAAATGACTACCAGGATGTAGTAAATTATTTTACTGTTTCTCCCATCTCATCCCTGTAGCCCATGTCTGATTTCAGCTCAGCTGACCCAGAAAAAGCATTGTAATAGCCCCAGGGTAACCTTCAGCTAGTGTGGAACCTTAGTCAGTAGACAAATGAGATAAATGCCCAGTCCTCTAGAGGAACAATTCTGAGGCAAATTTTTCCTCCTTGTGTCCCCAAAGATTGAGCTCCAGTTACCCACAGTAGCAACCAGCTTTCTTCTCTGTTTTACTTTCCCCACTCCCTCACTACTAATCCTTGGATCACCTCCCAAATAAATTGCCCTCCACCCAAGTCCTTATCCCAAGTCCTGATTTGGGGGAAAATCAAACAAACTCAAAATCAAAACTGAGAATCAAACTAAGAGTGATCTTTATAAAATGTCGATCTGATCACATCATCTTCCTTATTAAGGACAATCAATAACTCCTGCCCTCAGTTTAAAGTGCTAAATTGTGGCTTGGTATATGAGGCCCTCCATAACCTGACTCACTTCTCCAATCTTGCCTTCCTCTACTCCATCCACTCATCCTTTATGCCATCTATACCAGATTCAACCAAGAGTTTCACATCCCCAAACCTTCACTTATGCTGAGAACTCTTTCCAAGTTCTAGGTCCTGCCCCCTGGAACCCCCCACCAATGCCTCATAGCAAACCTCAAACTCAACATATCTAAAACAGAACTCAGCAATGTTCTCACTTTCCTAACTTTCTCTCAGTTTTCCTCTGTTTTGTCTGATTCTTCAGCATCTTTCCCTGTTTTATTTTCTTCCTCCAGTCTCATACATATAAGTGATCTCCAGCTTTTGCCCTTGACCCTCTTCTTTTCTTGATCTCAACACTTCCCTGAGAAGTCTCATCCATTCCATTGGCATTATTTATCACCTACACATGCTGGTGATTCACCTCTCTTTACCCCCAGGCCAGAGTCTCTCCTGAGCTCCAGACCCAGATCCAGCTGTCTGCTGGATGCTTCAGCCTGGATATCCTATGGCAACTTGAATTCTACGTGTCCGAGACTGAATCATTCCCACCCCACATCTTGATTTTCCTCCAATACCCTCCTTAATAGAATCTTCAACACCTTCTTCTGCCCATCTCCTTCCTTGGATGCTGCCTGTTATATCTAATCTGTTTTCTCTCTTCCCTGGGACCCTTATGATGTCTCCCCTGAAGTTTGCAACTGGTAAAATGTAACTGGTTTCCTTTCCTCTGGTCTTGCCTTCTCTAACCCATCCTCTACGTAGCAGCCAGAGAGGCCTTTCTAACTCACAAATCTGACAAGGTCACTTCCTGCTTAATACCCTACAAGAAAAATTCACATTTTTTTTAGCATGACCCTGAGTTCTCCCTGTTCTGGGGTCTGCCCTTTTGAACAGCTCCAGCTTCCCCTTATGCTCCACATGCTGTTCCCTCTGGTTGTGAGGTCCTTCCTGTACCCAATCCCATCAATCCCTTCTCTACTTAGAAGCTTTCTTACCTTTTAAGCACCTTCCAGAACAGTGCTCCCAGGACAATCCATTGTAGCACCGTATTATAACTAATGCACTTATCAGTCTGTCTCCTCTATTCGACTATGAGTCCATTCTCCTTTGCCCCATGGCACTGTGTCGGCCTCTTAGTAGGAACTCATCCAGGGCTTGCTAAACAAATGAACTAAAAAATGAGCAGTTTGACAGTGAAGTCCTTAGCTGCATAAGGACACACACATATTCACCTGTATTCATGGTTACACACATGGCACAGTCAGTACTCTATTGTTCCATGCCCAGGGGAATTTGCAACAATCGCATACTCTACCACCACTTACCCACAGCTAAATAACAAAATTCACCCACACACCCACATCCATGTCAACCAAGTGGCTCACAGGCACACCCATGCCAATGTGCACAGTTACAAACACGCCTGCACGGTGGCACACACAAATTCACACGGAGTCACACATAGACAGCCACATGCACAGCTCCAAACTCCTCCAGGGCACACTTCATCTCCAATTGTGAGCAAATGCTGTTGGTTTTCATTAATCTGCAGACTCTGTGTTTGCCAGTCTCTCTGGCTCCCCCTCTCCCTCTTCCCCACTCTCTCTCTTTCTGCTTGGAGGCAGGTGAGCGCATCAATTTTCTCCTCGTCTGTGGCAGTTAAATTAAATGGAATCGGCCTGATTGCTGAAAATCAAAGGGAAGGCTGATAAAGCAATTAAATCCCTCTAATTCCTCGTCCTGAAAGGTGCAGCGGCTCTGAAGCTAATTAACTTCATAATGAAAATCCTTCTTCACCCTTTTAGGCTCTTCTCCCTGGGTCTCCTCTCCTCTCCTTCTGGGGAGAAGATGGTTACTGAGGAAAAGCTGGATCAGCAGCATTAAAAGTTGGAACCCTGGAGAGGTCTCGAGGGGCTCTCTCCTACACTCCCAAATCCAACTCCCTCCCACATCCCTCCCCACTTGCTTATCTCCCCTCAACACCCAGGCCCCTTTCTGCCACACCTAGATTCCTGCTTACCTCTCAATGCTGCATTTCTAACATCTATCCCTACCCGAAAACACCAGCCCAGCCCCAACACCCAGCCTCACTTTCAACACCTAGCCCTACCCCAACTCCTAGCCTTACCCCACATCAGCTTTCCCCAACATTGGTCCCATCTCAAAATACCAGCCCTACCCCCAGTGCACAACCTCTAATTTGGGGCACCTAATATGTGCCCAACACTATACCAAGCACTGGGGCTATAGAGATGAACAGAAAGTGCTCTCGAGGGGCTCTGGCAGACCGGAGAAGACTCCCAGCCAGATGGGAGACACTTGAGCTGGGTCATTAAGAGTTAGCTGGGCTGATTGCTGGGAGAAGAAGATGGTGTTAAGCAAAAGAGCATGTGCAAAACTTACAGACTGGAGAGGGTAGGGGCACATCGGGGACTGGCAGTTCATTTTTGGAAAGGTGGCTGCTAGGACATTGGGGAGGCTTGGCTGGAGATGAAACTGGATAACTGGGCAGGTGCCAGATCAGGAAGGGCTTTGAAGAGCATAGCACGGGGTCTTGGTTTCTTTCAAATGATGGTAGGAGCTGAAGAAGGATGTATACATGTCTCATAGAACCAGAGTCTACTGGACTTCTCTTACAGTACCCCACGTGTGGGAGCAAGGTAGACGGGGAGCCTGGCTGCCTCACACCCATACATGAGTGTCCATGGGTACACAGGCAGGGAGCACACCTGGAGAATGGGGACCACAGGAGACATAAAGGCAAAGCATGTCTAAGAAGATAATGCAGCAAGTATATTCAATGGTCTTACGTTATTTGAGAGAATAAAAGAGGCCTGAGATCTTTTGTGGCTGCCCCTCCTCCAGCACCTTCCTCTCTCCTCTTGAAAGTTCATCCACTCACATGGCTTCAGATCCTCTCCATAGATGGCTCTGAACCACACAAGAGCAGGATACATTGCATTTCATTCACCACTGCATGCCCAGCCCAATCTGACGGAGATGCTCAATGAATGGATACCTGTTGATTAATAAATAGAAGTGAACAGTGGCTTTCAAATCTGCATCCCCAAGCTGCAGGCCTTGTATTTCGCTGTCAATTGAATATTTCCCATTGGGATGTTTTCATCTCACAATCAACATGTCCAAAACCACACTCAGCCCTTTAGCCCTACCCCACCCCAATCCTACTCCTCTTGTAAGTTTCCCACCTCACAATGACACACTCTATTGACCAAGCCAAAGTTTGGGTTTTGACCTTGGCTCTGTCCTCTCTCCCACTCCCACTCCCACATCAAGTCTCCAATCCTAACCATTCTCTCTTCCAAATAGTCCCCCTCTTTCCTCTCCCCTGGAACTACCCCAGTCATGGTCTCATTCTCTTTCAGATAATTGCGCTGATTTCCTCACTGATCACCCTGCCTCAGGTTTCAGTCACCTCCAGTTCAGCCTCCAGAACGACTGTTCTAGAGTGGACAACAGGATCCTGCTGTTCACTTGCTTATGATCCTTCAAGTGTCTCCTCCTCGCTTATAGAACAGAAACCAAACTCAGCCAGCCTATGGGACCCCCAGGCTTCTGCCCCGCAAACTGCTTACAGCTACCACCATTCCGGAATTCACACCAGGGTGCCTTGACTCCTTCTCCTCCACCCCTGCCTGGAAGGCCTTTTCCCAAAATCCCCTCTCCTCCCCTAACTTCCCCACCACCTCCACATCAGTCAATGATGAAATTCCACTCATCTCTCAAGACTCCCCCCAATATTCTTTAAAGGCTAGATTTTGCTTTTGCTTTCCTTTGATCTTTTCAGGACCTTCTAAGGCTTCTGCACTAAGCGAGTATTATTTTTGTAAGTAGAAAAATAGAATGTCTTGCATGTGTTGAGAACCCCTTCTCTGTAAAGCTTCTCCCCAGGCCCCACACCCC
>PVIY010030258.1:0-31161 GCA_004026745.1 Myrmecophaga tridactyla
AGTGGGGTTCAAGTTTCTTTCCTTGTTGAAAGTATTAGGGAATGGTCTTTGTTCTGAAGAAATGGAAACTTAAATTTATGGTAAAGATTTAAATATTGCTTCATAGCATATTCAATATGCATTCAGTTGTTAATCTTTTGATGTGGGGCCAAGGTCTTCCTTTTGAGTTTGGGTCCTCCTTCTCAGAATCTCCTGTCCAGGAAATTGAGCCCAGTTACATTCCTGGGCCCACTCGATCCAGGAGTCACAGTCATCTCTGCCCTGCCAGGTGTCACGAGTGCAGAGTGTTTCACAGGGTCCCTTCTGCACATAGTCAACTCTCTCCAATTCACCTTCCATGCTCAGGCAGCCACTTGTGGGACAGGCAAGGCATCGGGTTCTTCCTCTGCTGCCACCCTGCCCAACCCAGAGATGTATGCTTATTAGTCTAAACCAGTGGTTCTCAAACTTCATTGGGCATCAGAGTCACTGGGAGAGATGATTAAAACACAGGTTTCCAGGCGCTGCCCTCAAGGTTTCTGACTCAATAGACCTGGAGTACAGATCCAAGAGTTCCCAGATGATATTGCTGTGGCTGTTCCAGGGACCACACTTTGAGAATCATTGGACTACCCAGCAGGCTAAGTCCATTTTCTTGCCTTGAGTTACTTTGGACAAGGATATGAAATACAACCTTTTACCCAGAAAAACATGTTCTTAAAACTTCCTGTGGTGTGAACCCATTGTAAGTAGGACCTTTTGATGAGGTTACTTAAGGTATGGTCCAACTCAATCAGAATGGTTCTCAATCCTATTACTGGAATCTTTTATAAGTGGGATGAAATTTACACACACACACACACACACATACACACGCACACACACACGGAGAAAGCCATGGGAAGCACGAAGCTGAACATCAAAGGAACCTGGAAGAGAAAGGAGAAGCCAGGGAATGCTGCCACGTGCATTGTCACATCACAGAGGAGCCCAGGACCCAGGGGCCCCGGCAGCCAGCCCCAGAATGCCAGTCTTCAGGAAGAAAGCATTGCCTTGATGATGCCTTGACTTGAACTTTCTCTTAGCCTCAAAACCACAAGCAAATAAATCCCTATGTTTAAGCCAGCCCATTGCATGATATTTGTTTGAGCAGCGTGGAATCTAAAACAATATCTATGGAATTAAAAGCTTATGGAGGGGCAATTAAGAACATAATATCTACAAGGGCCCCTGCAGGGAGGAGGTGAGACTTTAAAAAATAAAAGGTTGAGAAACATGGATTGACTGTTTCTCTTGGAGCAGCCTCTGGAAGTGATGCCACCTAACTTGCTCAGAAATCCAGGGGTCCTCCATCCCTCGTCTCCTCATACCTGCATCCAGTCCTTCAGTAAGGATCCACGGCTCTGAGGTGTATCCCAGATTGAATCGCTTCTCATGATTTCACTGCCCAGCCTCCTGACCAAGCCATCATCCCTCCTGGGGATAATTGCACAACCTTCTCCTTGCTGCCACCTGTTGCACCAAGCTGTGGACTTGAGACAATGAAAGAATGCATATATGCATGCTTGTGGCCCTCCACCCACTAGATCAGGGGTGAGCGAACTGCGGCTCCCTTGTGAAGTTTTGTTGGACACAGTCACCCATTCTTTCTTCTATTGCCTCTGTCTACTTTCCTCTACAACGGCAGGAATTTGTAGTCACAACATAGAACTTATAGTCTGCAAAGCCTAACCTCTTTACTAACTGGTCCTTTGTCGAAACAACTTGTGGACCCCTGCTGCAGATTATGAGCAATTTAGGACACTGGTGAAGCATAATCAAGTAAACTCTGGGAGATGAACAACAAATGAATAAATAAGTGATGCAATAGTAGCTCCTGTGACGGACACTGGGTCCATAGACCAGTCACTGAATATGCAGACCACAGCTCAAGTTCAAAGCCAGCAAAGCTCTCTTTCCCTTCTGCTCCTGTCCTCTTTTCTGTTACACCATATTTTGATGACAACCTTTCCTTCTGTGGCTCAGATGATTGAAAATGAATTCTGTAAGTACTACTCCCTTCTGGGAATCCAGAGCAGAGTCTAATGATGTGAGAGTGGAAAAAAAAAATCACTGGTTTAATGTTGATCCTCAAAAAGAGCACAAGGGGAAATGTTTGCTCTATAATGAAAAATTTCACAGGCTGCAGACACCGGGGAGGCTGTCCGGCTGGATTTAGTTACAAGCATGCTACGAAAAAAAACTCACTATTGGGTTGCTTTAAATCTATCATACTTTACAACAACATAAATAACAGTTACAGCAACTAAAAAGAATTGAGCCCTTGCTGTGTGCCATGCACTCTGCTGGCAGCTGACCTATATTTTACTCATCTTGGGAGGTGATTCTGATGAACCCCCATTTGACCGCAGAGAACACGGAGGCTCACAGAAGGAATGACTTCCTCACATTCATATGCCTGTGACCAGTGGCAGAGGGGGGGTTTGGCCAGGTCCATTGGACTGTGCATCCCATGCTATTTTTACTGTTCAATGAGGAGATTAACACAACAACAATGATAATAAATTGATTTGTTGGTTAGCAGCCAGATTCCAAAGACCAGGTTCCTTTAGTATGCAAAAAGAGAATAAAGAAGGTTCCTTAAACTAGGAAATGTGTTGCAGGATTTTAATGAAATTAACTGGAAATGGTTGGCTTTTGGGGAGGTGCCCCATATGTGAGAGGAACTCTCCAAGCACTGCTTTTCATGGGTCTTATCCACTTCAGATGTCACTTGATCATCTTGCTTGCCTCCCTCTTTACCCATCACAGTCTGACCATTACCCCATTTCTCCCAGGCTCCCTCCTTCCTATCTTTATTTAAAAAATATTTTTATTGATAAATCTTAACACACAAATATTCCATACATGGTTTGCAATCATGGCTCACAATATCATCACATAGTTGTGCATTCATCACCATGATCAGTTTTCAGAACTCCAGAAAAAGAAATAAAAAGAAAAAAAGAAAAAACCCCATACATAATCTACCCCTTACTGCCCCCTCCATTGACCACTAATATTTCCATCTACCCAATTTATTTTAATCTTTGTTCCCCCTTGTGCTGGTTTGACAGGTATATGTCCCCTAGAAAAGCCATGTTTTAATCTAAATCCTATTTCATAAAGGCAGAATAATCCCTATTCAATTCTGTATGTTTGAAACTGTAATCAGATCATCTCCCTGGAGATGTGATTTAATCAAGAGTGGTTGTTAAGCTGGATTAGGTGACGACATGTCTCCACCCATTTGGGTGGGTCTTGATAAATTTCTGGAGTCCTATAAAAGAGGAAACATTTTGGAGAATGAAGAAGAGATTCAGAGAGAGCAGAGCAGAACAACATAGCCATGAGAAGCAGAGTCCACCAGCCAGTGACCCTTAAAGATGAAGAAGGAAAATGTCCTCCAGGGAGCTTCATGAAACAGGAAGCCAGGAGAAGAAGCTAGCAGATGACACCGAGCTCGCCATGTGCCCTTCCAGATGAGAGAGGAACCCTGACCATGTTCACCATGTGCCTTTCCAGATGAGAGAGAAGCCCTGACTGTGTTCACCATGTGCCTTCTCACTTGAGAGAGAAACCTTGAACTTCATTGGCCTTCTTAAACCAAGGTATCTTTCCCTGGATGTATGCCTTAGATTGGACATTTCTATAGACTTGTTTTAATTGGGACATTTTCTTGGCCTTAGAAGTGTAAACTAGCAACTCATTAAATTCCCCTTTTTAAAAGCCATTCTGTTTCTGGTATATTGCATTCCGGCAGCTAACAAACTAAAACACCCGTATTATTTGTTCATTCCCCATCCATATTTTTTACTCATCTGTCCATACCCTAGATAAAAAGAGCATCAGACACAAGGTTTTCACAATCACACAGTAATGTTATAAAAGCCATATGGTTATGCAATTGTCTTCAAGAATCAAGGTTGCTGGAACATAACTCAGCAGTTTCAGATACTTACTTCCCTCTAGCCACTCCAATGCACCATAGTCCAAAAAGAGAAGTCCAGTCTTCTCTTGGTTATGTTTTGACTCCCTCGCTGCCTTCCATTCCCACTGCTACTGCTGGGACTCAGGCTGGAACTAATCCCAGTCTCTCCACCTATGCCCCGTCCCCCCAACTTCAAGCACTTTTAAAGTTCTGTCTCATAGAAAGCCATCAATTCCAATTTGGGCTCAGTCACCACGTTGCGTTGGACACATTCTCTCTTCTGGTACAGTCATGTCCCAAGGAAAGCTACATCTCTCCCATTCTTAACCTGTCTTGTTTAGGAGCTTTGCTTCCCCCCCCCCCCTCAAGCTCCTATGATTACCAGTCATCCCCAGGTCTATAGTGATTGGTTCAGAGAGGGGCACATGACCCAGGACAGACCAATGGGACTCAGTTCTGAGACATTTGTGGAGTTCTCTTTTGTTCATTGGAGCGTCTAGAAGTATGCATGAGGTAAATCCGAATCTGCCTATGACACTTGAAAATGAAGTCAATCCAGAGGAAAGCAGAGCTGAGAAGTGAGAGAGCGCCAAGATCCAGTTATTCCTGAAGCTAATGAACTCCCTGGACTTCCAAATACCAGGGGCAATTAATTCTCCTCATCAGTTGGAGTTGGGTTTCTGTCCATTTATGAGTTATGACTAATAAGAAAATGGGATGAGTTAACTTTTCTCGCTCTGTTTCAGTTTCTTCAGTAAGAACAGAAAACTGATTCCTTGGCCAACTATTTGAGATGCTGAACTGAAAAATGAAAACTAGAACAGTTTTGAAAAATTACTTTATCTGAATTCACGTTCTGTACGCTTGCATATAACGTTATAGAATACCTATTCTTTTGTATATGAGCCCAGTTACATATGTATTTATATATTAACAGTTATATATATACTTACACATATGACATGTTAATATATTAATGCATTAGTTTCCCCCATCTTGCCTTTCTTCCCTCTTCAACTCCTTCCCTTCCTCCACCGATAGTGTGCTGCACTCCAGAATGAGCTAGATGTCTAAGCATGATTCTGTCCACAAGGAACCCTTCATCCAATGTGGAAATACAGACCAGACAACCAGCAATTGTATAACAGTGTTAGAGGAGCTACAGTGGATGATGAGGGGGGAGAGTATCTGAACTAGACCAGGGAGCAGTGGAGGATGGTCATGGAAGGCTGTTTGGGGGATTTCTTTAAGGGACGCATAGGAGAGGAAGGAAATCCAGGGAGTGGGAGCAGAACGGCATGGAATGACCAAAACAAGTGTATCCATGTAGCTAGACCCATCAGCTTGGTTATAGGTTTATCTGTTACCCTCAGAGAAACCACAGAGATATCCTCAAGTCTATTTTCTGAGCTGCAAAGAGACCAATACATGTGCTCTAATATTTTATTATTATGAAAATGATGGTGTACTTGCAATATGAATTGATTTTGGAAAGGTCTCCTTCCATTGACACAAACCCGCAGAAAGCACAGCTTGGGAATCTTATATGTGCCCAACATATAGATGCCTCACTGTTATCTCTTGAGTGACAAAAGTTAAGAATATGTTTGGAAAATTGCTCTAAAATTAAACTTCTTTTAAAACTCATATGTGGTAGCAAGGAACACCTTTACAGCCATCCTACAATTTTTTTAAGTGAAATTTACATATTCATGAGATTTTAGAAGATCAGGTACAGTTTTTTAGGTTTTAACCCCCTCTCTAGGATCTCTCACCTTTATGGCAGATCAGGAATTTTGGATAAAGTTAGAAGGGAAAGGAAGACATTTTATTCTTATTCAGTTACTGTATACCAATCTATGGACCTTATTTTATTTAATTCTCATTATGGCCGGGAGGTAAGACATGCTCTCCTGGATTCAGACGAAGAAATGGAAGAGGCTCGGGGACACAAATCCTAAGTGGCAAGACTTGTGTTTAAGCCCTGACTCATCTATTTCAAAGCTCTTTTTGCTACCCACTGGCAATTAAAATTTCACCAAAATTTTTCAAATAAGATAAGCATTAAAAATAGGATAAGCATTCAATCTTTGGTCACTGTTTCTCCTACTCTTTTTTTTTTTGGTCCCTAAAGTGAATGTTGACATAGAAATTTTCAGCTTTCTCGGATGCCCTCGATTGCTTCCTTCTTTGCCTCTTGGTTGGCACTTCATCTGTTATCATGGGTTGCATTGCATACCCCCCAAAAGATATGTTCAAGTCCTAATAACCCGTATGTATGACGTTGACCTTTTTTGGAAATCAGTTCATAACAGATTGAATTAGGTAATTTCAGGTGAGGGCATACTGGAGAAGAAGGGGCCGTTACTCCAGTGTAACTGTGTCCTTGTGCAAAGGGGGGAAGTTTGGACTCAGAAGACCAATCCAGGGGTGAAGAATGCCCTGTGAAGGGGCAGACACAGAAAGAGAAGCCGGCGTGGGAACCCAGAGGCAGAGATTGAGTGATGCCGCCATAATCCAAGGATTCCCAAGCATTGCTGGCTGCTGCCAGAAGCAGGAGAGTGGCATAGAGCATATTCTTCTCTGCAGAGTTCAGGCTTGTAGGCTCCAGGACCGTGAGACAATAAATTTCCATTGTTTTAAGCCACCAGTTTGTGGTACTTTGTTGTGCATCCTCACGAAACTAAGATGCCTGCGTTTGGGTCACTTCTCCACTTGTGGATTTGAGCAAGCACCATGCCACCTGTTCATGGTGTGGAAACTGCCTCCTGAGCAGCCACCAGGGGCCAGAGGATGAATCCAGAATGCGGGGGAGTCATCTTCTATGGGGTAAACACTGACCAGCGGGAAACTGGAGAAGTGGGTGAGGCAGACAGATAAATCTCTACTTTTCTCTTCTCTGAGTTCTACCAAGGCATGGTCTCTCTTTTCTCAGCTCTTCCAGAGAGATCTGTGTTTTGGGTGAGCAAGTCTCCCAAGCAACATGGTGAGTCCCTCGGCTCATTGTGAAGTGGTACCCAAGGGGATAATGACACTGTCCCACCAGAAGCCTTAGCATTCCCCCTTCTGTCATTTCCCTTTGTCCTCATCACCTGGCCCTGGGCTTGCACCCCCAGATCAGTGTTTAGCACCCACTGTTTTCTGGAAAACTTGGACAAATAAAAGAAATAAGATTTTCCAGCTCATGTGGGAAAATAACTTGTAGCAAGCATTTTCACTTCCCCTAGTCTAGCAGTGCTGGGAATGGCACGTTTCCCCCCATAATATCATATATTCTTGAATATAAGTTAATGCTTTTCTCCCTAAAAATACCAGTGAAGATATTGCAAAATATATAATATTATAAGGTGTTCCCCAAATTATTTTAAGCAGCAATGAAATGCTATTTGAGATAAACATATTCAACCAACCTCAATCAATGCTAATTTTGGATGCTTGGGGGTGGGGGTGGGGGTTACTGGCAGAACCAGTTAAAACAGGAAGGAGATAAATTATCCCACATTTCTCTCACATGGTTGGTGTGAGAGATTCAAATAAGTTAATGAAGGCACCAGATAGAAATGGTTTAAGCTTTGTGGCTCGGTTATCATTTCTTTGAGTAGTTTGGTCGGTGGAGAGGGCATTTGCCAGACTCTTACTATGTGCCAGGCATTGTCCTTGAGGCTGGAAATATAGTGGTGACAAAACATAGTCCCTGCTCTTTGAGAGACATCTAGAAATAAAACAAACGTGTTTAGCTAGTATGTTGAACAAGGGCAGCCCATCATGTATTAAAACATGACTTTATTATTATTACTTCTGTCTACCTCAGCTACCCCTTTAAAATTTTATCCAGGAGGGAGTTATTTTCCCTTCCTTGAACATGCAAATGCTGTCAGGGGCCATGGCTTTCCCTTTCACTCTTAGGTATGAGACAATCCTACTTTCACTTTAAGTTTCAAAGTCAATCTCAATTCAGTCAATAGAATCCTTAGTCCAAGATAGTAATCTAAACTCTGAAATTTTTTTTTCTTTTGCATGGGCAGGCACCAGGAATCGAACCCAGGTCTCCGACATGGCAGGCGAGAACTCTGCCTGCTGAGTCACCGTGGCCCACTCTTTAAGCTCTGAATCTGATTTGGCTTTAAATCCCCCCACCAGATGCAGGCTGGACCCATACTGTGGAGAAGCTGGGCTTGTTTGGAATCTCCTTGCCCCTTTGCTCTTTTGTATTTCCCCCCGACCCCACAACCCTGCAGCTTGCTGTCCAGTGTCTGACCTCTGCAGGGCTGGAGGAGGAGAGTACTAAGTGCCCAGGGGCAAGAAGAGTTCCTTCTTGAAGTGATTCTGTCCAAAGTGGAATGTGTATTCCTTGGCCCTGGCAGCTTCTTATAGCCAGCTCTTTCTCTGGGTGGGCTGCTTTTGTGTACTTTTTATGGCTTACCTGCTGGACCCCTCTGCTCCACAGGTCCTTTGACCCATCTTTATTCCAGGTGGTTACTTGTGATTCCTTTTGACAGCCTGTAGGTGTTCAGCCAACTATTTGCGGCTGAGGTCCCTTGGTTGCCCCTGACTGTCCTATTTGATAGGACCTAAAAGAAGCGCATTCAGACTCTCTCCTTATGTGACCTCATTTGGGCTGCAGAAAGTACTCGGGCAACCCCAGCTCTGAGCAGTCCTGGCAGTGCAGCTGCCAGCCCTTTGCTCCTTCTGTTGATTTCCCAGGCAGGGGTCAGACCCCAGCCACACTGTTGTGTTCCCAAGCGTGGGGTCTTATATTAAGCCATCCAAGTAGCTCAATGGAAGGAAGCCCTTTTCCAGGTCAGAGACAGCCTGGGTCTTCAAGCATAGCTCTCTCTAAAATTAGCCTGCTCACAAAATTCTCTCTCCATCTTTTCTTATAAACATTTTTTGCTTTAGTCTCACACATAAGTTGAAATATTAAAATATTAATTACCATCTCCATTTTTTAAAAAAACCTTTTAAATATTTTCCAAATATGTGAGGGGACCCAGGAAACAGTTCTAAAGAATTTCCCTTGAACATCTGCAGTGACTCCTCACTTGGAGATGTCATGCCTGCTGTATCTTGGCACCTGGGTGAAAATTCAATGTTAATACCTTCTTACGTATTTAAATAAACTTGTGTTATATAACATGTTATAATCTGTAATATGCTATGCAAATAGAATCCTGTCTCTGTCACTTACTATGTGGCTGCTACTAAAACTCTGGACTTCATTTTGCTTCTCTGCAAATTGAGAATGATGTGATTGAACTCACAGGATTGCTGTTAAATATTAGAAGTGATGTAATGCAAAGTTCCAACATACTACTGCCCAGCCCATCCTTGGCACTCAAGGATTTGAGCTGAAGTTATCAACCATTTGTCAATAGAAAGTTAAGAAGGGACTCAGCTGGTCCCTTATAAAGACAGATAGGGACAACAAAAAAAGGTCCAAAGTGTTTGTACCTGGTCTTTTTACTCCCACTTAAAACACCCACAAACACAGAAAAGAGTTTTGATAAGAATACATTCGAAGTAGTACAGTTTAGAAAACATGAAAATAAGAATGAAAAACACATAATCCCAACATAATTACTGTTATCATTTTGAAATTTTCCTATACCTAGTTTTTATATAGTTGTGATCACATGGTAAATAAAATTTTGTATCCCGACTTTCTCATGGAATATTGTATACAGACATTTTCTATTTTATTCTGTAGCCTAATAACTGTAATTTTTAACAGCAGCATAATATTTATCTGATTGGATAAACTGTAATTTACTTTGCTATTTTCTAATTATTGACATTTAGATGCTTTCTATTCATTTCTACTTTTATAAATCGAATCAGTTCTTTGTTGGCAAATAACAAGACACCAACTCTGACTAGGTTAGGCAGGAAAGGAATTTATTTGAAGGATGTAGATTCATGTCAGAAAGTCCACCAGGGATCTGAAAGACTCAGGAATTGGAAGAAGTTGTGGGGATATGGGTGGCAGAAGCTTCTGGATGGTCTGGTAATAGTTCTGCAGTTAGCTGTGATCTTCTGTCATGTTAGCCTACTAAAAATACAAAATCTATAGAGAGAATGTGGTTGGCCTAGCCTGAGGCAACCCACAAGGGGTGAGGTTGAAGACGGAGATTCCTGGTTCGACCACCACTGTATAATTTGCAGACAGGAGTATAAACTCCTCAAAGAAAACAAGGGTATTGGTACTCAGTAGCCCATAAATCATGCACTCCATCTTTGCACAGTTAGCAGTTTTTAGATTTTTGCATCATTTTCTTAGATGAAATTCTCCCAAGTAGAATGATAGTGTCAGAGGGTAGAACTTTTTGGGAGATTCTTTGGTGTTCATTGCCAGATTGCTCTATGAGGTTTTCATGATTTACAGTGTCACTTAGGAGATATGGGAGAGCAAGAGGAAACTTCTTTGAGGTAATTGGGAGTGCTGTGTGGTCAGTTAAAATGAGGAGTCAAGAATTATGCAAGAATATCTTAAGCATTTAATTTTGCTATGCCTATCTCTAAATTTACCCAATTGCTAGTCTTTTGATGTAGGGTCAAAGTCTTTCTTTGTGTGTGGCTCCCCTGTTTGGAGTTTTGTGCTGCCTTTCTTGTGTAAACTTCACCCACAAAGCACTGTCTGAAATTTCCAGTGCGGGATTCTGTAAAAAAGAGCAAGCACTTGGAGATCCTTATGAAACTGTCTGAATGCAGTATCCTTCTGGATTTTTAAGATTTCTACAACCCTCCCAATCTTTTCTATTGGCTCGTCCACATCTAAATCGAGACCCAAATTTAGTGTATGTGACTTGCTTATTTTTATGCCTTTCCAAAGCCTTCGGTTTAGTTTTCATCGAAACAGCAACTCTCTTACTGATCCCACTCAGATTTAATCGGTTTTCATAATGTTTATTTTAATTAAGTAATTAGCAAAACAGTTCAAGTGTCCTTAACAGGCTTGGAAACAAATACAACTCACTTTTGGCAAAAAGACAACTCAACCGGTGGGAGTACTAGAACACAAAGTACTGGGGAGTAGCCTTCAGCGGGGAGTGATAAGACACAGTGGGAATAGGTTTGCATGCAGTTCAGAGGGAATGGTGAAGTAGCTATGTGGAGTTGTTTAGGAAAAATTCTACTGCACTGGTTTAAATGAACCCTATCCACATCTTATCCCGTAAGCATAAAAATCACAGTACAAAAATCACATATTTGGTATTGGTGCAATGTGTGTGTTTGGTTTTATTTTATCATGTGTAGCTTTGTGTAACTATTACTGCAATGAAGATATAGATGTATTACATCATTGCAAGGCTGTCCCCATGCTGTCTTTTTGTAGTCACACCCACCTGCCTCCTCTCCGCTATCTAAACTGGCAACCACTACTCTATTTTCCGTCTCTGTATTTCCATCATTTCAAGACTATTATTTAAATGGAGTCATACAAATTGTAACCTTTTGAGATTTTTTCCCCCACTCATTGTAAAGCCTTGAAATCCGTCCAAATGATTGCATGTGAAAGTTGTTCCTTTTTACTATTGAGTAGTGTTCCTTCATATGAGATGTATCACAGTTTGTTTAACCATTCACCCCTTGAAGGGCATTCTGGTTGTGTACAGTTTTGGGCTATCACAAATAATGCTGTTATGACATGTCCATGCTTTTGTGTGGATATAAACCTTTATTTTTCTGGGATAAATGCCCAGGAGTGCAAATATGGGATCATATGGTAAATGTGTGTTACTTTTTTTTAAATTAGAAACTGCCAAACTATTAGCCACACTGGCTGTGCCATTTTATATACCCATAAGCAATATACGAGAGATCCAATTTTATCACATCCTCACCAGCATTTGTCAGGTGCATATCCGGGTATCAAACTCTGGACTCCCTCATGGGAGCCGCGCATTCTACCACTGAACCACCTAGGCACCCGGCAGTGTTTTCATTTAGCTCTTCTAACAGGTGTGTAGTAATCTCATTGCAGTCCTAATGTGCATTTCTCTAATGACTAGTGATATAGAACATCTTTTCAAGTGTTTTTTTGCTATCTGCATATTTTCTTCACGTCTTTGCACATTTTTCTGGATAGTTTTTTTTTTTAATTTTTTAATACTGAGTTTCAGGAGTTTTTTATAAGTACTAAATATGAGTCCTTTGTCAGATATATGCTTTGCAAAATTTTTTTTGCAGTTTGTAGCTCGTCTTTTTACCCTTTTAATAGGGTCTTTCAAAAAGCAAAAGCTTTTACTTTTGATGAAGTCCAATTTATTGATTATTTTTCCCTGTGGATCATGTTTTGTGGCCATATCTAAGAACTATTCTCCAAGCTTCAGGTCCTTTTAAAGTTTTATCCTGTTTTATCTTCTATAGAAATTATAGTTTTATTTTTTACATTTAAACCTATGATCTATTTTGAGTTTAATTTTTGTATAATGTGTGATTTAATTTGATATTCTTTTTTAATGGATATCCAAGTATTCTAGGGCCAATTTGTGAAAAAAGACTATCCTTTTCTATTGAATTGCTTTCTGCAACTTTATGGAAGTCAGTCTACTCCTTTTGTGTAGGGCTATTTATGAGCTAGTATTTGCTTCTATTTATCTATGTGTCTACCCCATACCACTACCACACATTCTTGCTTACTGTAACCATCCATATAATACATTTTGAAATCAGGTAGAAAAAATTCTTCCCAGTTTACCTTTTTCAGAATTGATTTAGCTATTCTAGTTATTTTGCTTTTCCATATAAATTTTATAATGATCTAGTCTGTATCTGCAGCTTTCTTGGTAGGAATTGCATTAAAACTTTATATCTGGAGAATTGACATTTTTACAAGGTTGAGTCTTCTAATCCATGAATAAGCCATGCTTGTATTTTTATTTAGATCTTCTTTGATTGGTTTCACCAGTGTTTTGTGTTTTCAGTATACAGGTTCTGTTCCTATTTTCGAAGATTTACAACTAAGTATTTAATTTTTTGAGTGTGATTGTAAATGATACTGTATTCTTAATTTTGGTGCCACATATTTATTTTGAGTATATTTTGAAATTCAATGCATTTTGTACTCTAATCTTATATCCTGCAACTTTCTCGAACTCACTTATTAGTGCAAGGAGGTGACTTTTTTTCTTGACAATTTCTATACAGATATTCATGTTATCAGCAAATAGGGACTTCATTTCTTTCTATCTATACTGTGTGCCTTTCCTTTCCTTGCCTTAATGAATTGGCTAAAACTTCATATTATGTTGAATAGCAGTGGTGAGAGTGGCCATCCTAACTTTATTCCTATTTTTAGGTGGAAATCATTCAGTCTTTTACCATTAAGTATGAAGTTGCTGTAGGTTTTTTTTTTTTTTTTGGTAGGTGTTCTTTATCAAGGTGACAAAGTTCTCCTATATTCCTAATTTTCTGAAAAGTTTTTAGCATGAGTTGGTATTGAATTTTTTAAAATATTTTTTCCCACCTTATTTGATCTGATGAAGTGATTTTCCTTCCTTAGCTGGTTAAGATGGTGAATTATATTGATTGATTTTTGAAAATTGAACAAGGCTTGGGTCCCTGGAATAAACCCTGCTAGGCGATGGTGATATGTCTTTTAATATATTGCTGAATTATACTTGCTAATATTTTGTTAAGAATTTTATTTATATTCACAGAGAATATTGGTCTGTTTTGTTTTCTTTCTTTGTACTGTCTTTGTCTCATTTTGTTATCATGGTAATAGTGGCTTCCTAGAATGACTGGGAAGTATTCCCTCCTAATCTATTCTCAGGAAAATAATGTCTAGAATTGGTATAATTCTTCCTTAACTGTTCAAACCATCTAGGCCTGATAATTTCTTTCATTGGGGGAGATTTTTAATTGTAAATTCAATTTCTTTAATAGCTGTAGGGATGTTCAAATGATCTATTTCATATTGGGTCAGCTGGGATAGTTTGCACTTGTCAAGGAATTGTTCGATTTCATCTCAGTTTTCAAGTTTATGTGTTGGGAATTGTTTGCAGTATTCCCTTATATATATATATATATATATATATATGTTTTATGTCTGTAGGGTCTGTAGTGATGTCCCCTGTTTTATTGCTGAATACAGAAATTTGTGCCTTCTCTATTTTTTTGTTTCATCAGTCCTCTTAGAGGTTTCTCAATTTTATTGATTGTTTTCAGAAAATCAGTCTGACCTTCACTCTTCTTATAAAGGACTCCAGATCTAGACAGTCATAGGGACAACTGAGCAGGAGAAGTAAAAGCCATGTGAGAGAAGCAGAGATACAAGCTAAGGAACCACAAGAATTATAATAAGCCAACACTGAACCACAGACTCCAGGAGAAAGCTTGGCCTTTTGAGATCTTGATTTTGAATTTCTAGCCTCCAAACACCTGAGACAATAAATTCCTGTCATTTATGCCAACATCTTGTGAAGTATTTGTCATAGCAATGCTGGAAAACTGAAGCAGGATGCCTCATTATATCCTGGCAAATGTGGAAATCCAGACTTTTCATTTGGCCTGTGTTGGTGGAGTGGGAATGAAGTAATTTTTCTCGCATGTTTGAATTGAGAAGAGTGATTATTGACTAACGGTTTTGTCTTGTTATCTTGTTAGGTTCTGTTTTGGTTTGCTAAAGCTGCCAGAAATCCAACATATCAGAAATGGATTGGCTTTTATAAAGGGAATTTATTAATTTGCAAGTTTACAGTTTTAAGGCTATGAAAGCATCCAAACTAAGGCATTCACAAAACACTGGTGAATCCAATCAAAGAAGATCTAAATAAAGATACAAGCATGGCTTATTCATGGATTAGAAGACTCAACCTGGTAAAAATGCCAAGATACCCTGACTCAAGAAAGGTTGATGGGTCTGTAACTCCTCTGTTAGCTGGAAAGACATGTGGCTGGTTTCTGCTGAGCTGTTGGCTTCTCATTTCAAACAGCTTCCCTGGGGCCATTTTCTTTCTTCACCTCTAAATGTCTGGGTCCTGTTTTGGCTCTGTTGGCTGTCTTGGTTCTTTCCAAAATGGTTCTCTCTTAAAGGACTCTAGTAAACAACCCCACTTGAATGGGTGGAGGCATATCTCCATGGAAACCAGCAATCAAAAGGTTCCACCCACAATTGTGTGGGTCACATCTCCAAGGAGACAATAAAAAAGATCCCATCCAACAACACTGAATGAGGATTAAAGAGTATGCCTTTTCTGGGGTATACAATAGCTTCAAACTGGCACAGGCTGCATCTTTCATAGTGTTGCCTAGTGAATGCAGGCTTTTCTTTTCTTTCTTTCTTTCTTTTTTGTCTGTGCCCTTTGGCATTTCTGGGTTGTCAGGTTCTCAGTATCCAGTTTGGGATATTTGAGGCAAAACAAACAAACAAACAAACAAAGAAACCTCAGGGAATTCACCACGGGGCCATTTCTTGGGTCCCAATGTCTCTAGCTCATCTGCCTTCTTCTCACCACATTTTAGAGTCTTTTTATGTTCATTTTATATGTACCATCCAGGGTACTTAGTTGTTTCTTAGCAGCAAGAATAGGGAAGAGTATGTCCACTCCATCTTTTTGAAAGTGGAATTCCTTCTTCAATTCTTTTTGTTTAAATTACCACTCCAATATTTCTGTTTGTCACTCCATATGTGAAATTAGAACCACACTATTGCTTTAATTTGCAGTTTTGACTTTAAGAGAAAGTGGAGCTGTTTGTTTACCAATTTTAGTTCCTTTTTTTGGTGAATTAACTGTCACATGTTTTACCCATTTATATAAAGGCTTCTGTTGTGTGTATGTTTTAAAAATGTTTTAGGTCTGTGTTTCACCAATTAGTTTTAGCTCTGTGTATAATAAATTTATTAACTCATTGTCTTCAGAGAGTGGGATTATGGGTTATTTTAATTTTCTTATTTATTTTAATAATTAGGCAATTTTTGAAAAATTAATGAAGCCGACTAACACACTGAAAAATTAACTAAGGTTTTTCACAGATAGTCTATCATGGAAGAGGAAAAATAATTTTCCTTTCACTTCTCAGTAGGACTTTGTGTCCTCGAGTCCTGGGCTTCTTTTTACTTCCTGAAGAGAGTTAATAGATCTTTGTTCATGAAATCTTGGGCTGTGGAAGAGATTAGGTTGCATTGTCTGAGAAAACAGCATTGGGTTTGTGTGATTTAGAGGGTGGAAGTAGAGTGAAGTCCCATTCAGAAAGGGGCTTCTTCAATACTGAGAAGTTTTCTCTGCCTGAAAGGTATTGGGGCCTCCTTAGTAGTGCTGTCCAAAGAGAGAAGACCTTATAGGGTAATGGCTGATCAGGTAGCTGGGACGAAAAGAGTGCTAAGTATCTTTACCTTGGCACCCTCAGTAAAGGGTCCATTGGCTGACCTGTGGTCTGTAGAGAGGACAGCTTTGAAAGTGCAGCAGCCAAAGCAGAGGTGGATGGCTGATGGTGGACATCTGTCTCTACAGCAAGAGGAGCAAGAGGAACAAAGGTAGTTACTATGGATTAAGAGCCAGTTTCTGCCACTCTTGAGATCCTAATCCATGAGACGGCTGTTCAGCTAATGGAAGGGAGGGACTCCCAAATGACTTCTTTGGTATTTCATTTGGTATTCTTGGCCAGTGAGAATGTAGAATCAGATTTAACTTGAATTTGAGAATTTAGGGAATGTGATATGTCTTTATCTTTTCTCTTTGTGAAGAAACTATGCCTATAATATACTTCTCTGTATTTTTCCAAAATTTGAAACAATAGGCAATGTTTTGGTTTGTTAAAGCTGATGGAATGTCTTTTACAATGGGGATTTATTAGCTTACAAATTCACAGACTAAGGCCATCAAAATGCCCCAAGTAAGGCATCAACAGGATGATCCCTTTTCTGAAGACTGGTTACTGGTAAGCTTGGGCTCCTCTCATATAGTAAGGCACATGGTGACATCTGCTGGACCTTCTCTCCCAGGTTTTGTTGCTCCCAGCTTCTGGCTTCAGTGGCTTCCTCTGCTTCTCTGGGGATTTTTTTCCATAGGACTCTCTGAATTTCATCTCTTCAGCTCTGTATGTGTTTTATCCTCCTATAAAGAACTCTACTAAGTTGATTAAGAACCACCTTGAATGAGATGAGTCACATCTCAATTGAAGTAACCTAATCAAAAGATCTCGCCTACAATAGGTCTACATTCATAGGAATGGATTAAAAGAACAATGGCCTTTTCTGGAGTACCTAACAGCTTTCAAACTGCTATAAGCATGCATAAATTTTATACTTAGGAAATAAAAATGCTCACAAAATGTATTAATCTATTACTTGTTAAATATGCTTGGATAGTACTTTGGCAATCTGGTTTTTAAGTTTCAGTTTGGAGAAGCATGGTTTTAATGAGCAGAAGTTTGGAGATGTTTATTTTGTCAAGTTGGCCCACGTTCTACTAAAAAAATTCTAAGTTTAGAAAACATACAGTTCTTTCTCTCCACTACCCAGGTGGTTGAATAAATATTTTTCAGTTTTATTTTCTTCTAATTTTTCTATGGCTAGATATTTGGACATTACAATGGGGCCCTTCTTGTCTACAAGAAGGCATGTAAAAATTACAGCTGAGGCATGAAGAAAAATTTCATGAAGAAAAGTACAGATTGAGAGTCCCATGTGGAAATTTCAAAATAGATGGAAATTTCAAAATTGATAATTGTTTTAACTGTTAGATGACTTTTAAATCCTTTACCCATATCAAGAGTATTTTAAAATGTTAGATATTTTCTGCCTAGAAAAATCTACAGAATGAAATCAGCCTATAGTAGGTGTTTGAAGCACTCTGGTATGGAAAGAAATCAATCCCTGAATTTACTGTATCAGAGAAAATATTAGTGTTTCCTCTGGACTTGAGGTGGGTCAAATGTGGACCAGTAATTGGTCAGGAGGCATCATGGTCTCTAAATAATCCAAGGAAGGGCCATGAGATAAATAACCATGTTTCATCATTTTCCAGGCTCAGAGAGTAGGATGACAGCTATGATATTATCAGTTATCTAAGAACTTTCCTGCTCCATATACCTCCTCTTCCTGCTCTTGTCAACCCTGGAAGAATCAGAGACTATAATTAGAAAAACTGTGGAGAAAATGGAAGATGGGGAAGTAAAGTAGCTGACTGCACCCCTTCTCTATCTATAGTTGTCCTGTCAACTAAATCCTGAGCTAGGAAAAGAGAGAAAAGCCTTAATTATAAATCAAGTGATGGAATTTTTTTTTATTATAGCGGTATGACATTGGGCTAGATATTTAAATTACTAAATTGAGAAAATATTTTGAGACTTAAGGGGAATTCAGATTTGTAGTGTGTAGGGAGTTTTTATTTTATTTTTTATTTTTTTGTATGCTGTATGATATGGGTCACATTTCATTCTTTGTCCATGTGACTATCCCCTTATTGCAGCACCATTTGTTGATTTTTCTTTTATTTGGAAGTGCATGGGCCAGGAATTGAACCCCGGTCTCCCACATGCTGGGCAAGAATTCTGTCACTGAACTACGCTTGCATCTCTGGGAGTTAATTTCTATCACTGGTGAGAAAAGTCATGGGATTGCCCAGTTACAGAGAGAGAGTACTCTTTGGCCCACATAGATGTTGATGAGGTGGGTGCCATTTTGAAAAAAGTTCCTGTTACAGATGTAGGTTAGAGAACCAAGAAATTACATTTCATGGCTTTGCAAATCTTCAGTAAAAAGAATGATTAATAGTTTTTGATTCAGGCATTTGACTTTTTTCACTGTCCTCAAATCCTGCATCAGTTACTTGGTCATTTAGTAGCTTTCCTATGTACATGATAATATTATCTGAGAATTCAAAGTTTTAATTTTTCTTTTCCAATCTGTATTTCTTTTTATTATCTTATTACATTGGCTTGGATCGCCAATAGATTGTTGAATAGAGGTGATAAGATGGATAACTTTGCCATATGCAAATATGGGGGGAAGCATTCAGTCTTTCTTCAGTAAGCAAGATGTTAACTGTAGGGTTTTCATAGATTCCCTTTATCAGACTAAATAAGTTCCCTTTTATTCCTAGTGTTTTGAGAGTATTTTTTTAACACTTCATAAATAGATGTTGAATTCTCTCAGATACTTTTTCTTGTTCTTTGAGTTGATTATATGTTTTTTTTTATGTTTTTGGTTGTCAATATGGTGAATTGCATTGCCTGATTTTCTAATCTTAAATCGATATTGTATTCCTGGATGAACACTGCTCTTTAAAAAATATATCACTGGATTTAGTTTGCTAATATTTTGTTAAGGACTTTTGTGCCTATGTTCATGAAGATTATTCATCTGCTATTTTCTTTCATGGTAACGTCTTTGGACTTGGTATCAGAGTTCTTAATAAATACTTGGTAATGAGTTTCAAATAAAATAAGTAGGTAAATGTTCTCCCTCCTCAATTTTCTAGAAGAGTTTGCATTGGGTTTATACTATTTTTTCCTCAAATGTTTGATAGATTTAGTAGTGAGGTCATTTGAGCCTTGAGTTTTCTTTGTGTGAAGATTTTAAATTTCAAATTCAATTTCTTAATTAGATATAGGATTATTCACATTTTCTTTTGGTGCCAGTTTTGGTAATTTAGTCTCTCGATAAATGTTCATTTCCATCTGAGTTGTCAAATTTATTATATTTCTAATGTTTGCATTGCAGGATCTTTAATGTTGTCCTTCCTTTTTGGGAGATATCTTATTAATTTGTGTTCTACTCTTTTTTTTTCCCCTTGGTACAGAGACCTTTCTTTTTAACATATTTTCAAAGACTCAGCTTTGGGTTTATTAGTTTTCTTTAGGTTCTTCCACTGTTTGATAATTTTCTGTTGCATTGATTTTCATTCTCATCTGTCTTATTTTCTCTCCAGTCTTTAATTTGGATTTAATTTGCTCTTATTTTCCAGCTTTAAAGGTGGAATTAGATAATTGATTTGGCGTCTTTCTTTTTTTTTTATTTTTAAATATAAGTACCTATAGCTATACATTTTTCTCTAAGCACAGCTTTAGCCATATCCCCCAAATTTTGATATGTTTTTTTCCACTTCATTTTGTTCAAAATGTTTACCAATTTCCTTTATGATTTCTTCTTTGACTTATGGGTTATTTAGAATTATGTTGATTAATTTCCAAATATTTGGGGATTTTCCAGACATCTTTATGATATTGATTTATTATTTAATTTCATTGTGGTCAGAGAATATATTTTGTGTGATTTCAGTCCTTTTAAATTATTAAGACTTGCTATGGCCCAGCACATGGTAAGTTAGTGAGTTTTCCATGTGCACTAGACTAGATTGTATATTCTGCTATTGTTGGGTACGGTGTTCTATAAATACCAATTCTGTGGCTTCTACTGAATGCCCTGAGTTTTTAGTAAATTCTCTCCACTTAATGAGTAAGGAACTCAAATGTCTTCCAGCTATGTGTAAGCAATGGGAATTGTTCAGCTTGTAGCTTCCAGCTGTTGTTTGCAATATCTTGTAGAGTTTTTACCCTATGCATGCATAGATTGGTGTTTATCCAAAGACAGGAGGGGAACCCTAGACAGATTTTTTAGACTTTTTTCTCTATTAAGCTCTCTCCTCTTGAGGGATAGAATGTCTCTCCTCTGTTAAGCTCCCTCCTCTTGTGGGATAGAATTCCTGTCACTTCTGTTCTTTAGTGCTCTTGTCTTAGCCTCTTCAACTTAGTTAGATTTCTTGTCTTGAGTTTCTCTTTCCTATGCCATGATCTAGAATTAACTCCTAAGTAGAAAACCAGTGCATTTGTAAAGCTCATCTTTATTGCTTCCTTACTCTCAGGGAACTCACGGTCCTTTTCTGCTTATTATTTAACGTCTGAAAATAGTTGCTTATATTTTTGCAGGTTTTTAGGTGTTTACTGTGCAGAAGTAGAGAACTCCTCATAGGTAAGTTTTGAGCAAAGACTTAAATGGAATGAGTGAGAAAGTCACGTGGATCTGAATGGGAAAAGCAGCATAGGCAGAGGGTCAAAGTCTCTGAGGGTGAAACAGGTCTAGTTCAGTTGCCATGGTCCCCATTTCATAGTTTGGAGACTGAGAATCAGAGAAGTAAGCCACTTATACAAAACCTCACTTCTAGAAAGGGGCAGACTTGAACATGTCTGAAAACAGAGTCTGAGCTCCTTCCCCTATGTCTCATTGCCTACCCTTGGAAGCTGTTGTTTTTGCAAAGAGGTGATTTATGGATTATGATTAATAGGTTATCCCATGAGGTTTTAGGAGCTGAAAATATAGGTTGTTCAAACACGTGTTTAGACAAACTCAAAGCTGGTAGATCTGTAATGGCTATGGGCACCAAGGGAATTTCCAGGGAAAGTTTATAAGTTCTGATAATAGCACTAGGCCAATCAGGTTTCCCTTTAGTGTTCTTAATTATGTTCTCCAGGGTCAGGGAAATGTCATGACTCTTCTATAACTCAGGATGGGAGCTGTGAAAGAGGCACATATGCTAATAACAATTACTGTCAATTGATTGCTGGCAAATTCCAGGCTTCCAATATATTACCTTGAGTCCTCACAACAACCCTGTGACATAAGTATAATTACACTATTTTATAGAGCAAGAAAGGAGAGCTCTGAGAGATGAAATAACTTCCCAAGTCCACTCAGCTTATAAGTGGTGGAGCCAGGGTTTTATCTTTGCCTTACCCCATTTTTGCTACCTTTTGCTCTACTGTTGTCCAAACTTTGGGACAGAAGGACCCAAAGGGTGGTTATTTTGTTGGTCAACTCATGAGAGATGAGGAGTTTTCTTTTGCTTCCTTTTTTCTTATTTTTCCTGAGGCTTCTGTAAGAAGATAAAAAAGAAGAGAAAAAGAGATGGCAAAGACAGGGGAAAGTCGCTGAGAAGTGTTTTTTCCCCCTTTCCCTTCTTCTAAGGTTGTGGGGTATTTTTTTGGAGTGAGGATGTAAGAAGCAGCTTTAGGTATTATGAATGGGGAGGAACCCAGAGCTCAGGATGTATTGGATGGGGAGATTCTCAGATGCTTGGGGTGGTGCAGGTGCCAAGACCCAGGAAAGTAGAGACAGGGTAGACCAGCCAGCCAAGAGAGCATCCTTTCCAGAGAGTGTGGGAGGAGAGAAGGAACCAGCCACTGAACGTCTTCAGTCTCTACGAGTGAGGAAAAGGAATATGGGGGAGGCTCTCAGAGTCCAACAGATGACTTGAGTAATATGATGTTCTTTGCTACATTTGAGACACCCAGTATGAGGACTGTGTGCAAGGTGGAAGTAGAGAGAGGGTGGGAAGAGGATGATTAGGCTGTTCAGGATAATAAACATTTCTAGGTGTACTATTGTGCTGGTTTGAAAGGATGTATGTCCCTTAGAAAAGCCATGTTTTAATCAAAATCTCATTTTGTAAAGGCATAATAATCCCTATTCAAACTGTATGTTTGAATCTGTAATTAGATCATCTCGCTGGAGACGTGATGTAATCAAGAGTAGTTGTTAAGCTGGATTAGGTAACGACATATCTCCACCCATTTGGGTGGGTCTTGATGAGTTTCTGGAGTCCTATAAAATTGGATTTTGGAGAATGAGGAGATTCAGAGAGAGCAGAGCAGAATGACACAGCCACGAGAAGCAGAGTCTACCAGCCAGTGATCTTTGGAGATGAAGAAGGAAAATGTCTCCTGGGGCGCTTCATGAAACAGGAAGCCAGGAGAAGAAGCTAACAGATGATGCCATGTTTGCCAGGTGCCTTTCCAGATGAGAGAGGAACCCTGACTGTGTTCACCATATGCCTTTCCAGGTGAGAGAGAATCTCTGTGTTGGCCATGTGCCCTTCCAGATGAAAGGGAAACCATGAACTTCATCGGCCTTCTTGAACCAAGGTATCTTTCCCTGGAGGGATGCCTTTGGTTGGACATTTCTATAGACTTGTTTTAATTGGGACATTTTCTCAGCCTTAGAACCTTAAACTGGCAACTTATTAAATTCCCCTTTTTAAAAGCCATTCCATTTTCTGGTATATTGCATTCTGGCAGCTAGTGAACTAGAACAACTATATATAAACAATGTGAGAAATTCCTAAAAGTAATAATCTAGGCTTTTTATGGAATACAAAGGAAGATATTATTTTTTTTTCCTCCTTAGTGTTTACTGGGGTAAGGATCTTTCTTTCCCAAATTTAATAGGTCTGGCTCTTTCGGATCTAAGGAAACAATGAAGAAGATGTAAACTTATGTGGATCCTAGAATCTAGAGAGAGTTTATCGACAACATGAGTCTGCCAAAATTTCCCATTTATTCAACAGTATTTATTGAATAATATATTATGGGCTGGGCTGAGTATGTCCAAACTTAATGAATTCATTTTTGTTGTTCATCAGTGCACATTGCAATCTTTATAGTATAAAGATTATAAGTTAAGAATACAATTTTTCTTACAATATTATACAGTTACCACCAAGTCTAACACCCCTGTATCATCATAACAACCCCCATCATATGACAAACAGCTGGGAAGTGATTGGGAATGATGGAAAGAAGAGGATGCATATTCTATAAATCCAGCCTGTGTGCACGGAGCAGTTCCCACGGGGATCTGGGATCTCTCGACATCATGGCACCCAAGGAGGATTGCATGGCGCTCCACCATCAAGTGATGGGATAAATACAAAAATATCATGAATCCTGTTTGTCACCTAGGGGAAGGGTAAGGCAGGTTCTGTGATGGGGGTATCTTGGTGCAGACTATTACCCTGTGGCTCTTTTTAGAGGATAAGAAAATGCAGATGAAAGAAGGCTCTGCCATGGCCTGGTCCATTGACAAAAGATGATTTAACTCCAGACTTCTGCCATTTAACAGCCACGGATTCTGATTGCATTTTCTTCTCAACATGACAACTTAAAAACAAAGATAGGAGGTGACTTATGCCAAAATCAAAGGTAAAATAAGATAAAAGCCAGCAACAAAATAAAAGACCTAATGCATGGGATGATGGGAGAATGAAATCTCTGTCTAGAAGGGTTATAGTGTTTGCATACAAGACTTAGTTTTGAGCTTTCTGACAACCTAAGCAAATAAAGAAATGTTAAAGCGGACATAGCTTTCAAGTCTGGTGGGAGGAAGGCTAATAATTCAACAGAATCACAGTCTTAAGCTGTGAGGGAATTTGTCACATGACCCTTTACACTGGGGTTCTGAACTCTGTGTGATTTCATAAAAAGATTTATAAGCAAAGATGTTCATTGAAGCTAGAGATTACAGTACTGGCATAAAATGAAAATACTGGTATTTCTGAATTGATTTCATGTAATATCAAAGTATAGCATTTTCTTAATTTGATGAATAATTAAAAGTGTAAATTAATTTAATGATTGGAATCCAGTATAAGTAAAAATGAATAATATAACACAACAAAAATACATTTATTATGATTCAAATAAAAAAATTCACATTTCAGAACATGGAGCAAAAACATTTATAAAAATATGTCTATTACCATTCTAATATAAGCTATTAGTTGATACTGGCTCCGCTGCTTTTGGGAACATCAATATTCCCTGAATACTCTGGGCAGTGATGTAGCTGGTCCACTGAGCTGTTATACCTTCCTGCAGGGCTTTGCTCTCCCGATTACTGAGATTTCAGGAAAACGCCTTCTGAATAAGCGTTCTGGGTTGTTAACAATTTTGGTTTTTCTTCTGCCCACCTAGACCGTGGCCTTACTCCAGACTTAAAGTCTTCCCTTCTACAGCTTCAAAGAGTTCCTCCAAACCCTCCCCGGGCTGGGTCCATGCCAGCACTTTGTTTCAGGGTTGGGAAGTGGAGATGTTGAAGGAGAGTTGCAGATACTGAGGTTTAGTCCCTAAAAGGGGGTTTCAGGGGGCAGGCCACAGTGGCTTGGTGGCAGGGTTCTCACCTGCCATGCCGGAGCCCGGGTTTGATTCCTGGTGCCTGCCCATGCAAAAATTTAAAAAGGGGGAGGGGCTCCAGGGAGGCTACTGTGATGGTGTCAGGTATGGGGGAAGGGAAGAAGAATGGAAGGGGAAGAGGGAAGGATTGTGAACAATGGTGAACATGAACATGATCCAGGCACATGGCTGGCATTGTACCCCCCGAGGTACTGCTACATCAGTAAAAATAGCAATATGTAGCAGAATAAAAGATTATCGAAATTAGCATTGCATTTATTAATTGCACCCTTAACTTTGAAAGGAAAGGATTCAAAACAATCTGAGTATTCAGCCCTAAAGTCTTGCTTAGTATATGTCCAGAGGATGGGATGTCATAGGGCCATTGACATGTAATGTCAAAGACATTCTAATAACATGAAAAATATTCACAATACAATATTAAGTGAAAAAAAGTCAGATTAAAAAATATATATTCAATGTGATCTAACAAAAAAAAGTACCAGAAGAGACTGGAAGAAGTATCCAAGGTTAACCATGGGGGAGAAAAGGGGGACACTGGAGCTGAACCCCAATGTTGCCATCAGGGGCCAAGCCAGGCTTCTGTCCGAGGCTTAGCTCTGTCCTAGGGAGTGGACACGTGTTGCTCATGTCTCTGTAGCATAGAATGAACTGTCAAGGTGGTATGAATTTCTCCACTCCAAAGGAGACAAAGAAAGGCTACGTTTCCATCCCCAACCATTTACATGAGTGTTAAGTACCATTTGTTCATGAACTCAGGGATAATCCTTGCTTATGACTAGTGTGGGCTGAGTCTGAAGGTGGAACTTATAATGCATATCTGTCCCTGGTTCTCTTTGTTCTAATATTGCAGCTTTCCAGACAAATGAAATTGTCTTAACAAAAAAATGTTCAGTTAATTTCTGATCATTTAACACAACCAAGTACACAGTTTTATATCCTTGACTCCTACTCAAACAAGCATCACATGCACCTGCCCCAGAAATGCCCCAGAAACTTATTATGCCAATGCAGCTCTGATCAAGATTTGTCTCTCTGACTTTGACCACTTGAGAAATGCAATTCCATTGGATGTACAACACTAAGGCTTTAAAAAGTGTTCTTGGCTTTCTGGATCATAAGCTCTCCAAGGTTTACATTTTATCCCTTTCTCTTGCAAAAGTGCCAAGCACCCATCAGATGCTCAGTGGAATTGGATATTTCTGTGCTTACCATGAAGGCTCAACAAAGCTCAGAATCCATTGCCTGTCCAGTAGCTTAACTTAGGTTGTCCAAAACAGAATTCCAGACTTCCATCCCCAATGAGCTCTCCCCATTCGTCTATTTGCTCAAGCCCAAACCTAAGAGTCATCCCTGGCCTTGATTCTTCTCTATTCCTCTCCTCCACATCCAATCCATCAGCAAAACCAGCTGGCTGGGGCGGGCCATGGTGGCTCAGCAGGTAAGAATGCTTGCCTACCATGCCCGAGGACCCGGGTTCGATTCCCGGTGCCTGCCCATGTTAAAACAAAAACAAACAAACAAAAAAAACCCAGCTGGCTGTACTTCTAAAATTCATCCTAAAGTCAACTACCTCTCTGAGACACCATCCTCTTAAACAGACAATAGCAACAGTCTTTAAATTGGTCTCTCTGCTTTTGTTCTTGTTTCCTAAAGTCCAGTTTCTGTGTGTGGTCCCAGTAATCTTTAAGAATGATGACTCAGACCTTGTCAGGCCTCCCTTCTTAAAACACTCCAGTGGCTTTCCATTGCACCTACTCAGGATGCCTACATTCTACATTCATTGTGCCTCCATTCGGGGTTCCCTCCCTGGGCTATGAAGTCAGCCCCACACTTCTCCAACCTCCTTCATCATGGCTGTTCTTGTTTGATCAACCCCTCTGGTCTTCCTCTTTGCCAAAGTAATCATCCCCACCTCAGGGACTTTGCACCTGCTGTTCCTTTTGGGTGGAACATGCATCCTCCAGGTCTTCCCCAAGGCTGGTTTCTTCTCATCACTCAGGCTCATCACCTGAGTTACTTTTATTGTCCTTGGAGTTGCTCTGTCCTTCCTGCCCAGCCAATGTCATGTCCTGTGCCCAAGGCCTCCTTACACCATTAGCCTGATGATGTCTTTTACAGCATCATAACTATCTGAATTTTTCCAAGATTTAATTTTTTTGCTTATTATTTTATTAGTTCCCTTATGATAATATAAACTCTAATATAAATTCATAGCCTAATAAATAGATATTTATTTATTACTGTAGGAAAGTTCCTCAAAATATGGACATATCAAGTTTCATGCAGCTTTTCATTTGCCAGTAAACGAACATCTCTTAACCTATTGTATCCATAAATGATGCCAGTCATTCATTCACTGTACAAATATTTATTGGATGCAGAATAATAGAGCAGGAAGAGAATGGATTCTGCAGTCAGCAGATGTGGAATTAAATCCTGGCTGTGTGGCCCTCTGCAAAAATGTTAACCTATCTGAAACTTGTTTATGAATCTATAAAATGGGAATTGAAAACATACATTCCTTTTTTTTAAAAAAAAATGCAAGCAAAAATAAGGTGGATCAATAGATACAAGGAAGGATGGATAGATGAAAGATGTGATAAAGCAAGAATTGAAAAGTGTTTATTATAGTGTTCTAGTTTGCTAGCTGCCGGAATGCAATATACCAGAAACAGAATGGTTTTTAAAAAGTGGAATTTAATAAGTTGCTAGTTTACAGTTCTAAGGCCGAGAAAATGTCCCAATTAAAATAAGTCTATAGAAATGTCCAATCAAAGGCATCCATCCAAGGAAAGATACCTTGGTTCAAGAAGGTGGATGAAGTTCAGGGTTTCTCTCTCAAGTGAGAAGGTACATGGTGAACACAGTCAGGGCTTCTCTCTCAGCTGAAAGGGCACATGGGAGCATGGCGTCATCTGCTAGCTTTCTCTTCTGGCTTCTGGTTTCATGACGCCCCCTGGGAGGCGTTTTCCTTCATCTCCAAAGGTCGCTGGTTGGTGAACTCTGCTTCGTGGCACTGCAGCATTCTCTGCTCTCTCCGAATCTCTCTCCTTCTCCAAAATGTTTCCTCTTTTATAGGACTCTGGAAACTAATTAAGACCCACCCAAATGGGTGGAGACACATTTCCCCCAATCCAGCTTTACAACCGCTCTTGATTGGGTTACATTTCCAGGGAGATGATCTGATTACAGTTTCTAACATACAGTATTGAATAGGAATTATTCTGCCTTTATGAAATGGGATTTAGATTAAAACATGGCTTTTCTAGGAGACATACATCCTTTCAAACCAGCACACGTAGAATCTAGATAGTGGATATATGGGCATTCATTGTAAAATCCATTCAACTTTTCTGTATGTTTGAAAATTTTCGTATTAAAATATTGGGGGGGTGGTGTGCGATGGTGGCTCAGTGGCAGAATTCTTGCCTGCCATGCTGGAGACCTGAGTTTGATTTCTGGTGCCTACCCATGTAAAAAAAATAAAAATGTTGGGGGAAAAGTAAAAAAAAAAAACCTTGCAGTTTGTCTTAAGGATTACATGAAATAGTATGTGTAAGGTGCAGGTACTTGGAGCACTTCAGGATTCAGTCAACTCAAACTGCTCTTATCATTATTACTAATATGTATAAGTATGTGAGAGAATCCGAGAGGGCCAAGACCACATTTCCTCTCCTAGTGCAGGAAACAGGTGCAAAGTCTCCTACCACAATGAGGACTTGCTCTAATAAAGCCAGGGTGCAGGCAGGAGCCTGTGGGGGTCACCGAGGAGAGAAGGAGGAATAGTGAAAAGGATAAGAAACTGTTCTAAGGGGGCAAAAAGGGGCACTGGGCATTGGTCAGGGGTCAGGTGAACTGAAGTCCCATTTTCAGCCTGCACTAATTAGGGCTGATCTTTCTACAAACATTTCCTTGAGTTTTTAGCCACATCTTCCCAATGAGGATGCCAGATACACCATTTCATCCTTGTGTTGCTGAACTGAGTAGCATTGAGCTTATCAGCGCTGGGGACCCTATCTTGGGAAGCAATGTACTTCTGTAATCTTGTACTCGGAGTAGAAACGAGGATGATTAGAGGATTCCTTCATCTTTATTCCCGTATTTGGTCCTGAAAGGAAACCTGATTCTTGTTAGCATTACAAGGTGCTCAGCATATAACCGCGTAAGAAGTTACCACGATTGCTCAAGCCTTCTAGAAGCAATCAGCAGGATAGGTTTTCATATCATGTGCCCCTTTCCCCTCTAAACAAAAATATATGGCCTAATTAATCAACAGAATTTCCTTTATATTGGATGAGTGGTTTTCTCCAAGGGACCTGCAGATAAATTGAACATATTCATTTCTGGCAACTGTTGTAATCTCTTTCTGGGAAGCCCAGAGATAAGAAACTTCTAAATGCAGCTCAAAATTCAAGGCAGCCAGCACTGTCAGTCTATAACACAGAGAAAACTTGAATTAAAATCTTTCTAAAAAAATAATCTTTCTAGGTCAGGACATAGCTGTGGATGAATTTCAGTTATTGCCTGATTCCCTTAACAAAGTTGCATGAATTTTCTGTTTTGTGCCAGATATTGAGTCAGGATTTGGGGATGTAAAGATGACTCAGACACATTCGTGCTCCCCATGCAGACAAAATTAGCAAGTGTGATCAGAGCAACCCAAGACAGATAGACAGGGGGGTCCGGGTTACCCAGAAGAAGGAGATACTAAGTGGAATTGTCTCAGATGTATATAAAAGTTATAAACTTATTTCATGTGAGTCAGAAATAGAAGGTATTTTTTTTCTTAGAAAATTGTGAACATGGAAGGTTTTGTACTTACTTCTAAGTGATGTCAAACATGTCAAATGTAGCTTTATATCTTAAGGAACTCTAAAATAAATTTCACTGAGGTTGTGTTGGTATAGAAGGGAGAATGAATGAATATTGAGCATCTGCCACATGCTGGCACGTACGTAAAGCTTTTCACTTAATCTTCTCAACAGCCCTAGGACATATTCCCAGGGAGGAAAATGAAGTTCTGAGAAATCTTGGGGTGATTTTTCTTAAGGCACACAGAACAGAGCTGGGGTTCAAACCCAAATTTTCCAGTCTTCAAAGTCCAAGCTCATTCTACAGAACCCTTGCTTCCCATTTTAAACAGGACCCATTTTATTTTGGGAGAAATGCTGGGGCCTTCTGTAAAGAAGCACCAAAGCAGCTTTTCAGGGGGACCAATCTGCCTGCCTTAGGTGGCTGCTTAGGGAGACAGGACAAGGGCTTTTGGGCTTTATGCTGAGCCATGTGATCTCTGGGCACTGAGGAGAGGAGCTGCAGGTATGGCTGTGTGGCCACAGCATTAGACAATGTTCCTCCAAGCTTGCATGGGATTCAGAGCTCTGTCACACCTATTTATCAGCTCTGAGGTGTTTCTCTGCAAAGACTAGGAAAGTAAAAAAGTTGGGTTACAGGTTTTGCTGCTTTTGGGGATGGTTAGGCATGAAAGTAGAGTATTGGTATGTGATTGTAATAGGAACAAGAATGCAGGAGTGCTCAAACCTGCTCTGCCAATCACCTCTCTATTCCTGATAGGCTGCCTAATGCAGCTTTATACCTTGTCCTAGAGCAGAATTGGAGTTAAAATACCACTTTGTGAATATCTGGGCAAATACCTTAGCAGCTTTCTGGCAGGAAATCCTGCAAACCACCTCCCCTTCTCCAAATCTAAATGAGGAATAAGAGTGTCCAGGTGGGCTTGCTAAGAGAGAGATTTCTGGGTCCTTGAAGAGGTCCACGTCTTCATCTAGCCCCATCAAGCAGGAGAGAGAAGAGGCTGGCTGCCTCATGCTAAGGAGCTAGACACAAAACGATGCACAAGAGAGCAAAGAGAAAACCTGTAAGGTACAGGAACTCTAACCAAGAGTAAAATGAGGCTGTACCGTTCCTCAGCAAGGTCATCTCTGACCCAGGATTGGCAGCTCCTCCCCTCTGAGGGGAAGCTGTGATGGAGTGGGCAGAGTCCTGCCCGGCATGTTAAGAGATAAGTGCACCCTTTCCCTATGTATGTCTCTCTTCTCCAGGGAGTCTACCACCTCTCCCCACCCCCCACCCCCAATCCATAGGGTCATGGTGGGGGTGGCTTTTGACTTCCATATTGGACAGCACAGTTCCAGAACACTTCCATCATATCAGAACATTCTACTGGCCAATGTGGACCTGGAGACTCAGAGAGTTGAGTGACTTTTGTCCCAGGTCACCCACTTGGAGAGGTGTGGGGCTGAAGCTGGAACTGAAGTCTGTCTGATTCTGAATCCCACATT